>VUYV01000128.1:2485902-2528139 GCA_008711295.1 Anarhynchus alexandrinus
GGGGACACGAGCAGTGTGGGCAGGGGCACGGTGGGTGGATGATGCTTCGGGGAGCAGGTAGAGCCCGTAACAGCTCTTGGGGGCTGATTCAGAGAGGGGAGCGCAGCAGACTGACACGCCAGCGTGATTGCTCTTTTCATGGTCCGTTGTGTAGGAGGATGAGTCATCTTGGAGAAAGGAATTGCTAACTCCTTGGGGGGTATTTACAAAGGATAATTTCAGCGAGGAAGGTTACTTTATTTTGGCAAGGCGCAATGAGAAGGACTTTCTTAAAAGGATGGTAAATCAACTTGTCAGCTGAACGCCGGCTCAGCTGGTGCTGTTGCAGGGGGGGATGATGGCATCCTGTGCTGTGGTCGTGCCAGGCAGCGTGCATCTGCCCTCAGCAAGGTGCAACTGCGGTGGTGCGGGGCTGAGTTTTATCCTGACGTGGCCTAAAGTGTGCCTGAGTCTGAGGGCTTACAGCCCAGTATGCACACAGGAAAAGTTTGGGGCAGACTCTGGGTTTCGGTCTGTACGTGAAATGTGGGATGTGGATGTGTCCCCCTCTGCGGAGGGGAATAGGTCCGGAAGGAAGGTTTGCGTGGCAGAGATGGGATCGGCTGATAAAGTTGAGAAGGTCGCTGGGCAGGAGAAATGTAATGCCACAAGGTAAAGGTCAGGATGTGCCTTTTGATGGGGTGATGCATACAGACCAGGAGCCAGGTCCAGTTTTTAAGTGCCTACGTTCCTTTGCACGTCCCCTGTGCAAACGTGCGCAACGTGAAGACTATAAAAAATCAATTGACACAACATATGTAATGGTCTCATTTACTGGCGAATAGAAATGTGTGTAAATCTGGCATTAAACATGAGTTTACACTGCTCCCCTTCTTGGGAGAGCAGTGATTGACGGCGCTGTGTAAATGACATGAAGACGCTGGCAGAAGCTGGGAAACATTTACCCTTCTGAGGTACGTGTGTACATTGGAGAATTGCCTTGCCTCGCTGTGAGCTTGAACACATCTGGAGGGATCACTTCTCGCTCAGTTCCTTGCTGTTGCTTACAATTAATACCTTTGTGTGGAAGAAGCGGTGCACAGAGAAGCAGCCCCGTCTCGAACAAATCATAACCGGTGTTTTCTTTCCTCCCGAGCCATGCTTGTTCCCTCCTAGAAGGCACTGGAGCAAAAGCTCTCCTGCAAAACCATCGCGTCGCAGCAGGTTTTCGAGCTCCAGGAGCTGGGAGGCCGCGCGGGTGTGTAGGGTCTGGCTTCTCTTACTGCGCCCGGCAGCCAGCTATAGTCCGAGCAAAAATCCAATAACAGCCATTTGAGATTAAATTCTGAGCACTTGAGTAATCTAAAGCCAGCGAGGAGTCGGTGTCTCAGCAGTCAGCCGAATGGTCTGGGCTGTCATCTTATTAGAAGGAGAGAGAAACTTTGATTTAACCCGAGACCCTTAATTTTCAAACAAGGAGGCGAAGCAATAACGTTTCCCGACTCCCACTGGCTGTTACCGTTTCACGAAATCTTCGGCGTCTAAAATTTGTGACTGTCTTCAGGGTTTGGACTTCTCAGGCAATTTTCTTGGACAGGAGGATCCGTACAAATCAATTAATGGAAGTAGGGATGGCGAGCAGTAGGCTGCCTGGGCGGTCTTTTTTTTGGGGGGGGAAAGTGCTAGAGCAAACTCCCTGGGATTAAAGACAAAAGAGTGGCGGTTAGCAATGTCTGTAGATAATAGGATGGGAAGGGGGTGGGGGGGGAACACAACAAAAAACACCCCCAAAATAGAAAACCCTGCTGAAGTTCCTCCCAGCCTGGGAGTTTTATAGGTCTCCTCCACCTTTGCAGAGGTCTGGACTGAGCTGTGTGTTTCTGGGGACCCCGGCAGCACCTCTGTCCCCGCCTGGTCCTCGGGGCACATGTCATGTTAACTCGCTGCCGTGGAAATGTTAACTGATCACAGCCTTCCGAAACGAGTGGAAATTAATTGCGAGCTTAAATACTTCCTTGGCCTTTAACTCTGCCGCATACTGGGTGAAGTAAAGGTTTTGTCTCATCAGAAAGACATCTCTTGGAAGAGGGGGAAGTTGTTCTTTTTTCCCCCGCTGGAATCCGTTTTCCTTTTAATTGCTTTGTGCAGACCCCCACGCCAAATGTGAGAATCAGCCACAGGCCTTTTATTTATTTAACTATACATTTATTTTTGTTTTATTGCAAATTCCCTTTTCTGGGCTGATTATGATTTTTTTCACCCTCAGAGGCAAGCTTTAAAAAGAAGCCCCGGTGTCCTCTCGGCTTTTTCCCCGCCCCCCCATGCTTGTGAACCGAAAGGGCAGTCAGCGAAGAGGTGTGAATTAGATTTCGGCGTCTACGGTCGCCTTCCCCCTTCGATGCAATCCTTCCAGAGCTGCTCGCTAGCACATCTCACCTCCTTCGCCGCTCCTCTTCCCGCATTTATTGCCTTCATTTCCATAGTGCGGCGGGCACCCGGGCTGCATTCTCATACACAGCTCTCCCCTGTAATGAGTGACCTAGATAGCGCTTTCTTTTCGGACAAAGCGATAAACAATAGCTCCGCTAACAATGTGCCTAGCTGCTAATTCATGCTGAGTGGGGTTTGGACTTAGCGTCAGAGAAATATTCACTTGGAGCCAGATTATCTGAGGTACTCGGATGCCCCCTATTACCATAGTATCTGAGCGCCTCGCAGCTTTTGAAGATGCTTATTTTTGCGTTAACCCTGTGGTGGTATCCTCCTTTTTTTAAAGGCCGGGGGGCTGAAGTGTCAGGAGTGCAAGGAGAGCTCTGGGCGCAGGGGCTGGAGCGGCTCTTCTGGTAGGAAGCGGGTTGCCTTTCTTCTCCAGTAGTGATACTGGGATGAAGCGTGAAGGCAGCTGGGCTGAGCGCGGTGCTGTGGGGAGTGAATGCCAGGGCTCGTTTGGGCTGTGGCCCCACCGTTCAGACCCCATCCAAACAATTTTCCCTCCGCTAGGAAAAGCTGATGTCCTCCTCCCCGGCTGGCATGGATCCATGGAGCCCAGCTCCGTTCCCATCGGTGTGATCACCCCGTGTCCCTAAAACTCTGCGAGGTTTCGGCAGGCTCCAGGGTCCCTCAAACCACGTCCTCTTTCCTGACGTGGAATCATGGACTCGTTTGTCGGTGGTCCTCACCTGGAGATGCGCTTCCCCCACCTTTGCCATGTCGCAGGGCCAATAATTTACTGTACCATGCTGCTTCCTTTATCTCCGCTTATACTCGCTTAATGTGGTTGGGAATCCACAAATTCCCTTTTACGCTGTTCTGAACGTAACCTACTAAACCTTAATCATGGTTTGGGGAGTAGTAATTCTTTCTGTTATACGACTCTCTTTATTTTTTCTTATATAATTTTTCCTTTAAGAAAAGATCATTAATCCATGTTTCTGAGCCTTCCCATCAATCTATAATTGAATCATATAAAAAAGACTTGATTTTAAATCTGTATAAGAAAGAATTCAATTCTCCCTAATGCCTGCAGATTTATAAGTCTTAATCTCCAGATTTCTCTTAATTTTTTCTTTTTCTTTTTTTTTTCTAATATCCCAGCTTGTCTGGAGTTATCTAAATTAATTGTGAACTTGACTATACTGTGATATGAGGAGATCAGTTATCTTTTTCCGTAGAGGAGATGCCAACAGCTTAACAGGCCCATCTCGCAGGGAAAACAAAACCGCTTCTAATAGCTACCTAACCTTGGTGTGTTGGGAAGCACCTCTCGCAGGCGTCTTCAAAAGATGCTCACTTAATTATCGCATTTTAAACGCCGTATTGCACCGCGGGGCTTTCCCCTCTTAAGTCTCGCTTTTGCTGTCACCTCCCCCTTTAAAAGTACAAAGGGAGCCCATCGTGCCTTGCTAGTTTGGTGGTCTGGGAGGAGAAACGCTGCCTTTGCAGCCCCAGCTCTGCCACCAAACGCACTTTTAAGCCTCGGCTGAGTTATTGCCATCTCCTGGTTCGAGGCTGCTTCTCTTTTTAATAGCAGCAGCCTCCCGTGGAGCGCAGAGCCCATCCTTTGGCTTGCGTGGGATGGGTTATACCTGCTGGGGTGGGTACCAAGGGCTGCTCTCAGCCCTAACGTTGGAGCTTAGTGGCTTTTGCTGCGGTTTTGGTACACCCAGACACAGAGGGGTTTGCTGTGCCGCTGCGCTAACGGGAAAGGGAGAGAGCGACCAACTAACTGGCACTCGAGTATATCTGGAAGTCTCGGAGTCCTCTGCCAACCTCCTCTCGAGCTGCGAAACAGCGCTGGGCTTTTCATCCTGAAGTTGGGATGGAGCCGGAGCATCCGCGTGTGTAAGGCAGGCGGGGAGGCTCTTGCTAATTTAATAACGCCCCTAAAAAAATATAGGTTTTGGATTGATGGGAAGCCTCCAGCGCTGTCAGGCTCATGTGTCCCGAAAACTGGGGTGGCCCCTGTTTTTCAAGCTGAATGAGTAAAGCAGCCTTTGCCCCAGCTTCGCCCTCAGCATCGCGGGGAGATCCCACCTGGGGCATCCCGAGGAGCTGGCTGCGTCGCCTTCTCCTTCCTCCTCCTTCCTCCTCCTCTCTGCTGCAGGGGAGGAAGACAGAGACGGGTAATTGCGCTGTCTTGGCAGACAGTAGATCCCAGCCAGGGTGTCCATTTTAAGCGCACTGTTTGGAGCCTTGACAGTGGCGTGCGTGCGGGGAAATTGCTCTGAATTCCTCCAGCCTCCGCTGTGTTTAACTCCTGGGAAAGGTGTTTAGAAAAGCAATGCATCTAATATTTGTTCTAAGCTTCTTGTACCGGGAGGAAGAGCACAAGCCAAGGTTTTGCTGTACGTGCATTTACCAACTTCCATCCCTGTCTTCTCTCGTAGGCTCATAGTCCCCATCTGTCAGAGATTTCTTGCACTGATGTGCTTTTTCTTTATTTTCGTGCCATGCCTGCGCCACAGATTCATCCTCTTTAAATGAGACGGCGGGGATCTGTTAGCAGGGCTCCCGCTGCGTCTCCTTGCTGTCCGTCTCTCCTTCCAGACATGCCCGTTCCCTTTCCCTCCTTGGCCAGTGAGGGAGGGCTGGTATCGGGGTTTTTTTGGGGTGTGCAGGAGCTCGGGGATGGCAGGTTAGTAGGGCTGCTCAGTCCTCTGGAGCCATGGCTCTGCAGCCTCCTGCCCCGAAAGGGAGCACCGAAGCAGGATTAAAATCCTGGGCAGGTTTTCCTTGGCCTGATCCCATCCCTGTGCCTGGGGGCAGGTTGTGTGTTTGGATGTGATTACCCAAATAGCCTAACTGTCCTCCCAGTAATGTATTACCAGTTACTGGGGAAGATCCCAGGTCTGTTGGAGCACTGGAGGTAAAATAGCTGCGGACGGATTTGTGCTCGTTTTTGGTTTATTCATTGCTTTTTCTCCCTCCGTCCATTGTCCTAGTTCATTGTCCAGGGCTCTGCCGGAGCCGCTGGGGTGGGTTTGTGAGTGGCTTCTTGCCTGGCTCCCTCCCCAGGAGGGATGCTTCGTGCAGGGACCGCTGCATCCCCCCCGGCGTGCCCTTGCCAGGGTCACCCCGGGAGCGTGTCGGGCTGCTCCACGCTCTTTCTGGAGAGCTCTAGGAAACAAGCTGGCTTTGGACGGTGTTTGTAAAGTAGAAAGGGAAAGGAACGAAGGAGCGAAGGGGTCCTGAAGTCACTTTATGTCCCCTTGTCCGTACGGAGAATGAGCTGCCCTCAGCAGAGGCTGTTTGGACCACCCCAGCACATGGGGGTCCTGTCAGGGCTGGGGCGAGGATGACCCCACTGGTGATTTCTCCTGGATGTGACTTGGGGAATTGCAGGTTGGGAGACTGTAAGTGCTGCTGCAGTGAGAGAAAAAGGAGGGGAAAAAAAAAAGGAGTATTTTTCATTACTTTCCCTTTTATTTTGGAGGTGGACTCAGGAATTTGGAAACATGGTTCTTCCCTTGAGGAGTTCACTCTCCATCTCGCTCCTTTGACTTAGCAGTAAGGGGATGTTATTCTCTCTTGGAAGGAAACGGACATGACCATTTTCTGTCTTGTTTAAAACCAGCAAATGTCCTGGAGTGGTCCTGTGCTTCCTTTGGTTGCGGGAGAGAACAAAACCCATCAGCATCGCGGGGCTTTGCTCTGTGCTGCCTGCAGTGCTGGGAGGGAAGAGCACTTAATCACTGCCACCAGTGGGGTCCACCAAAAAGGGCATCTGCTCAGCTTGTGTTTAAAAAAAAATAAAATATTACTTTCCTGGCTGGGGTCAGAGGAGAAAAAAAAAAGCAATGCGATCTACTGACTAGGTGGCTTGACTGGGGATACAAGACATGGTTCTCAGTCCCAGGACACTGGGCAGGTCACTTTGCTCTTAGCCTGCCTCGGTTTCCCCATCAGTAAAGCCTGACATGCTCATTGCAGCACTTTTCTTTTTTTGTGTGCGGTGCTGTGTACCTGGGGATGAATGTGTATATAGAAATGCACCTGAAATGCATAATAGGTACATATATGTGTATTAGAGAATAACATCATTCCACACTCTGCATATTAAATTCAAGGTGATGTCCCTGGTGACATTCCAGTGGCGGTGAGCCAGATTTGGGGCCCCGGCCCAAAAGATGCGATTTAGGACTCTGTATAGGTGAACGCAGATGTTAAATACTTTCTTGTGATGATACAGCCCTGGCTCACTGGTGTTTTCGGCGGATGATGGATGACTACTGAACAGCTGAGATTCTTTGAAATGTTCTGCTTGCTGTCAAGCCCTGTCTTTTTGCCTGTCTATCCATCTTCTCCGAATAACCGCGTTCCGCAGTCCTCTCGCACACGTGTTCGGCTGGCTCCGGCAGGAGATCCTTGCGTGGGATAGCTGCGGGACTGCAAGGATTAAATTATTAAAAGCGGCATTTGTGACGCTCTTTCCCCCTGAGGGTCTCGGAGCAATTTGCTGAGGTCTCCTTCGCGCGTGGGGAAAGCGAGGCAGAGCCCGCAATTGTGCGGCAAGTCAGGAGCAATTTGGAAATGGAGCCCACCAGTTCTCCTGCCCAGGGGCCGCGCTCCTTCCTAGCACTGAGAAGAGCGAAGCGTGCTTCTGAGTAGGTAGAAGGAGGCGTGTGATGGGCCCTGGAGGGAGGCTGGAAGCCGCACAATGACAAAGTCACTCGTCGTGCCTAAGCAGTGATGTTGGCTCCATCCTCCTCCTCTTGCTGCATTTCTCTTGTTCGTGCTGCCCCTCTGGGAGTCCGGCTAAGGATGGAAGAAATTGCCTGGAAAAGCCATCAGCCCACTTCTAATTCCCTTCTGAATTGCTGTTTCAGGCTCTGAGAGTTTGTATTAAGCCTGCAACGCTGGAATAACAATTCTGTTTTCCATCAGGAGTTGGTTCTTCTAGCCACAAAGGCTCTTGTTGGCACCCGTAGGTCCAACCATCTCCCAGGTTTGGGTGAGATTTCTCCTTCAGCTTGTCTGGAGAAGCTTTTCCAAGCGTTGAGACCTGGGGTTGCCCGCTGCTGGATGGCTCTGCTTTCCCGTCGCTTCCCCGGGGCAGCTTCTGGGCGGCAGCAGCTTCGTCTGCTGGAGAGCAGAGCTGAGGCGAAGCACAAACCGGGTGATGGAGGGGAGCGATGCTCCTCAGCTCTGCTACACACAAACCCCTCAAGACGTTCAGCTGCCCCGCAATTACCTAATAAATCAACTGGAAATGTTAATATTAAATATCATGAGGAAAGTACCAGCCTTGGTTTCCCAAACTGCTGGGTACCTTCTATTTTAATTATAGGGTTGGTGCTTTGGTTTTGTGGTTTGGGTTTGGTTTTTTTTTTGTTTTATTTGAGTAATTTTGCATGAGGAAAGTTGTGCAGGAGAGTGTCTCCGTGCTCTGGTTTGTTTACCAAAAATCGTAAATATGTGGAGCTTGTAGAAATCATTATTCTCCCTTAGAAAGCCTGTTTTTTTTCAAAGGGCAGGAAGAGCCGGGGTTACAGCTAGGGACAGAGCTGGGTATCTGCAGCATGCTCCATCACTCTCCCCTTCCTTGGTCTTTCAACTGGAGGTATCGAGCCTCACCTTACTCGCCCGGGGTGACGTCTGCGGTTTAATTAGCAACTGCCACTTCTCTCGCAGGAAAGTCCTGTAGAGTTTCCTGGCGATGCTACTAATGAACGTCTGTGGAGATCGTTCCTGGAACATATGGCAATGAATATTTCTGTTGGGTTCGTTGTCGCCGTCCCACCGAATGCTGTGACAGGGAGATGCTTCCCCATTTTGCTTTGAAAGCCAAACACTTGCGCGGTCTGTAATACGTCTGGAGGATTTTTCCATAAAGTTGAAAGGGGTGAGAGAAAAGAAGAATGACTGCTGATCCTTAATGGTTGTTTTGCTTCAATGACAAGAAGCCTGGGACACCAAAGAACAATTTTTTTTTGCCTCCTGGTCCCCTCCCTGTGCCCTAACACATGAACTTGGGGTCTTTTCTCTCATTTTCAGGGCTGCCTTGAGCCCTGCACAAATCACAGACTATCCAAGGTATGGTTTTGGCCCTGTTGTGGTCTGACTTTTTGGGGTGAATGGTTCCACGTGTCATCTGTTCTCTTTCCCTCCAAACCCCACCGCAGAGCAGAAGCACCAGCGCGGCAGGATCTGCCCTGTGGTGCCGGCGCGGCACGGGGAGAGCTGTTTCCATGCGAACGGCCGCCGTCTCCTGTCATTGCAGTCATATTCTTTTGTCCAGAAGATAAACTGCAGAGTTCTGCTGCACCGTAATCAGGGTCTGATCTAAACCTTATGGAAACCGAGAGATGCTTCAAAGGCGAGGAGCAGTGAGGGCGGGCGGGCTGCCTGCCTTTCACCCCATGGTACCTATGTGCTCCTGCCTCTTGAGAGAGCGTGGGAGGGATGCGTGGGAGCTGGGGCATGTCCCACTCTTTTGCACTATCCCAGGTCTTACTGTAGGCAGAGCTGCATCCCTGGTGCAGTTGAGTGCATCCTTGAGTTGCGATTGCAAAGGAATGGATTTCTTGTACCTTTTTGGGCTGGTGAGCAGGGGAGAGTCTCAATTGAAAAATGCTGCGATGGAAAGCTTATTCCAGAGGGTTGAGTTTCTCCTGGGCTGGTGTTGAACGCTTGGGGGCCAGGACCACCGAGTGCTGCAGCCCAAGTCTGTGTGAGAACACTATCCAAGACTTTGGCTTCCATAATCCAGGTATTTAACTCTTCAGCAGGCCCCGCAAGTATGACTTCCCCGCAAATCAAAAGTTCCACCAGCTTGGGTTAAAGGTCCATCGTCTGGTGGATCCACCCCTGGGTGGATCACAGGGTACAGTGGGCATATTCAGAGCCATAATTGCAGCCTAACGAGGGATCCTCATGCTCCTCTTTTTTTTGGATGTCCCTGCGCTGATGTGCCCAGCTCATGTAAAAGTGCTTTGCAGAGGAAATATCTCTTCCCTGTGCACCAGTCCCACTCCTGAAAGATGTTGTGTGAGCTTCCTGGCGAGCAAGTAACTTTAGTATTTAGTCTGTAATTGGCTTTAAATTCCAAAGGTCCATTGCTAATGATATTCAGAGCGGTTTAATTAAAGGGGCACTGTCAAGTGCTTTCTTTATAGTGTTTTTTTTGTGTGTGTGCTCTTGGTTGTAATACCCTTTTTTTTTTTTTTTGCAAGCTTGAAGGTAATAATTAAAGTAATTCTCTGCTGATTTTGTCCTTTTCTATTTGGCAAACTTTGATCCATTATTCTTTTTTAATGGAGACGAGATTAACATGGCCACTTTTGTTCCGCGACCGTTTCAGTTCAATACGGCACCTTATTGCGCTGAGATCTCGCTGCTCTCGTGCCGGTGGCATCGCTCGGAGATGACATTGATGCAGCTTTGGGGAAGGTTGCTAAGGCAGCCACAGCAGCTCGTGCTCCACCTCCAGAGGCTCTGAGCTGCCTTATACACTGTTGGGAAGAACCTGAATCTCTGGGGAAAGGTGAGGTTTTGAATTCCTCAAAGGGAGAAGAAGGTTCAAGAAGGACAGGGAACTGCTGGAGAGGGCCCAGCAAAGGGCTACAGAGATGATGAGGGGATTGGAGCATCTGTCTTATGAGGAAAGGCTGAGGGACTTGGGGCTTTTCAGTCTGGAGAAGAGAAGACTGAGGGGAGATCTTATCAATGCTGATAAATCCTTCAAGGGAGGGTGCCAGGGGGATGGGAACAGTCTGCTTTCAGTGGTGCCCAGTGACAGCACAAGAGGGAACGGGCACAAACTTAACCATAGAAGTTCTAGCTGAACATGAGGAGGGACTTCTCTCCTGTGCGGGTGGCAGAGCAGTGGCACAGGCTGCCCAGAGAGGTGGGGGAGTCTCCCCCTCTGGAGCCATTCCAAACCCGCCTGGACGCCGTCCTGTGCCACTGCTGGAGGTGCCCCTGCTCTGGCAGGGGGTGGGACTGGGGGATCTCCAGAGGGCCCTTCCAACCCTCACCAGTCTGGGATTCCGTGAGAAGGTGGCATGTCTCTCTTTTCCCTCACTAGAAAATCCCATCTTTGCGTACGTAATGGTATTCTCCAAGAAAAAAAAAAATGCATTTGTGAGGTGTCAGCTCACAAAAGCAGCAATCTCATGATCTAAGTTATAAAAATGCTCAGTTCTAAGCTGTGTCTTTGCGGTTTTCAAACTCCAGGCTCAAATTGGGGATAAATAATTTGTCTAGAACTCCAAACTCCCTGGTTTCCCTGCTCATTAAAGGGGAATAAACGGGGCTGAAGGACCGCAGCTGACTGTCAGGCAGTCAGGGGCTTTGGTGGGGGCTCAGCTTGCTCCGCGCTCTCCCCGTCCCACGCGTCTCCTCCGTAGGAAGAGCTGCGGGATGCTCGGCCCACCCCTCGCCTTTTCCCCGGCAGCGCTGCCCGGGGGAACGCTGTGCCGCCTGGTGGGAACGCGAACCCGCCAAGGGAGTGGGTGGGATGGAGCAGGAATGTTTTGCCTGGGTTGCCGGCAGCGATGTGCCTCCAATTAGCCTCGGGGACCCTGCGAGGTGGGTCGGGAGGGAAATAGCGACCGACCCAAAACCCCCCTCTGCCTTCACCAGCCGCTGCTCAAAGCCGCTCCGTCATCCTTAGAGCAGCCAAGTGCGGAGAGTGCTATTTAGATCCGGGAGGATAAGGCGATAACCGCTTTAAGAAAGATATTCGCAGTGGGTCAAATTTTAAACAATGAGAGCGTTTCCGCATGGCAGCCTCTGCCAATAATTGCTTGTAATTGCTTTCCCTTCGGTGCTGCCTTTGCCCTTTCTCTGTTACGGGAGCGGCTGTCCCCCGGCCACCCCGCTTGGCTTTCTCCCCACCTCGTGCTGAGCCACAGCACGTTTGCAACAGGGTTTTGGTTTGGTTTTTTTTTTTCTGCAGACACTGTAAACTGCTCGATTGCGTCTAGAGGGATAAAAAGGGTTCCTGCTTCCCGTCTCCCGCATCAAATTATTTGGCAGCAGGTTATTGCAGCAGCAGTGAATTCGCACGAGGTTTGTGTTGAGGTGCTGCTCAGGTGTGAGTCGCTGGAACCAGCGGGTTTTTTATCTCCAGGCGGTGAATGAAGGTGCCAAGCGATGTGTCCAAGGGGAGGTCTGGGCTCTCTGGAGGGACCCGTGCATGCGGGGCAGTGGTGCGCAGAAGGTCCTGTATGTTCATGCGTTGCGAGCGAGCACGCAAATCCTCACTCTGGTCAAGCCATGGGCAATATTTACGTGCAGACAAGGGGACCGCGTGTGAAGAAGCCACCTGGGCTTCGGATGGGGCTGCAAACACTCGCTGTGCCCCTGGGGTACAGCACCCGGTCTGAATCCAGCGCTGGGAGCTTTGGGGATGGAGGCTCCGTGGGGCCACAGCGTGGGAAAGTCCTGGTGGGTGCCACCAGCCAGGCACGGTGGCGACCTGTCTGTCCCCCGCTGAGCCGGCCAGCACTCGAAACCGCGCTCTCGTTCAGCCCGTTAAGGCCAGCTTTCGTTTTCCCTGGTGAATCAATTGCTCAGCCTTTAAATGGTACCTTCCTGGTGCTAATCATACAATAGGACTACTAATGAATGTCTCAATTATTTAATGTTTGAATCGAGTAATTATTTTCTTGAGGTAGCAAATTGAAGTTTTCAGGAGGAAAAATACCATCTTCCCCCCCCCCCTCTTTTGCTGCTACATAATTAAGTAATTGTATAGCCAGTGATTTAATAGCTACAAGATCAGGAGTGACATATTTTATTCATTTTAAGCCGGAGCGTTTCTCATTTCTCCTCTTTCTCTCTAGGAGAAGCCCTGGCCACCCTCTGGGAAGGCAGGGAAACCAGCTGCAAAGCTTTACCCTTGCCTCCGTGGCACTTCTCTCAGCATTTAAAGATTTTTCTCTCCCGCGCTGAGCTGCCTCTCCCGGTGGCTGCCAGCGGGTGGTTTCCCCGGGGAGCCCATGGGGAGGGTTAGGGTTGTCTTGTAGGGATGCTCTGTGGCCATCGCCACCATGGGCTTGTGTGCCATCCTTCCTGCACGCGCATGGGCTGCGTCTGACGCGCTGCGTCTAATGCTCTTGCCAAGAAGGCCAATGGCATCCTGGGGGACATCAAGAAGAGTGTGGCCAGCAGGGCGAGGGAGGTCATCCTCCCCCCCTGCTGTGCTCTGGGGAGGCCACATCTGGAGCACTGTGTCCAGTTCTGGGCTCCCCGGGTCAAGAAGGACAGGGAACTGCTGGAGAGGGTCCAGCAAAGGGCTACAAAGATGATGAAGGGACTGGAGCATCTCTCTGATGAGGAAAGGCTGAGGGACTTGGGGCTTTTTAGTCTGGAGAAAAGAAGACTGAGTGGGGGGTCTTATCAGTGCTGATAAATACTGAAAGGGAGGGTGCCAGGGGGATGGGAACAGTCTTTTTTTCAGTGGTGCCCAGTGACAGGACAAGAGGGAACGGGCACAAACTTGAGCATAGGAAGTTCTAGCTGAACTTGAGGAGGGACTTCTCTCCTGTGCGGGTGGCAGAGCAGTGGCACAGGCTGCCCAGAGAGGTGGGGGAGTCTCCCACTCTGGAGCCATTCCAAACCCGCCTGGACACCGTCCTGTGCCACTGCTGGAGGTGCCCCTGCTCTGGCAGGGGGTGGGACTGGGGGAGCTCCAGAGGTCCCTTCCAACCCTCACCGGTCTGGGATTCTGTGATTATTTTGGTGTGTATTTGGAGGGGGATGAAGAGCCCAGACACTGAGTATCATTGAACTGGGACCTGTTTCTGCAGTCAGTGGGTTGCAAGACTCCCCCCGGTCAGGGGATACCCCCCGTCGGAGGAGACACCCACCATTGGCGCAGAGCGTTTGTCACACATCATCCCCGTCTCGCTGTCGGCGCGAGATGCCGAGTGACAGGCGCGCTTGTGAAAACCTCTCTACTCTTTTTAAATAAATAAAGAAGTTAATCACTAGGGAATTACCGTGCTCAGATGTTGAGACATCCTGGGGATGAAAAGAAGTGTCTAAGGAACAAGCATATTTAGTGTCGACTGAGCGTATATCTGAATTAGCCTTGTTTGCTTGCACGTTAGCTGCACATGGGTATCAGTGGTGGAGAACACGAGAAGGGCTGGGTGGTCGTCTGTAGAAATAATTCACCTTCCCTGCTTGTTTTTCTTCCACTGGTGGATGGTTTCTTCAGAGCCAGTTGCTGTAGCTGGATAATTTTTGCTAGCGGGACTTGATCTGTAGCTTGTTTGTAGGTAGTTGCTTGGGAGTAGAGACTTCTTGTAGCCATAAAATGACCTGATAAAAAATGGATGATATGTCATATTCTTGTTCTGCTGCCACAGACGGAGTCCCAGGCAGGCTGTGATTGCTGCCTCCTTGGATGAATGCAACGTTAAGCTGTGCTCCTGGCGTGAGCGTTCGTGACCGTGAAGCCGAAATGGGCTTTCTTGGCACGATCCCCCAGATTTCAGACAAGTCCCCAACAGCCAACTGGTTGGCGAGAGCGCTGGCAGAGGAGGGGGAAGCACAAACGTGCTGTGAATAGGCATCGGGGGGGGGGGGAATTCATTAACAGGACTTAATTAGCAAATCCTAAGTGGCAGCGCTCCAGGGAGGAGCAGGGCTGAACCCACCGAGGTCATGGTGAGCATCCCACCGGCTGGGTGCGAGGCAGGGATGTGTGCACGGGGACAGGCAGACTTTCTGGAAAAAGCCACTTTTGCAGGAATTGGGTGTGGATCCGCACAGACACGTCCCCGCGAGGCCGTCCCGCTCGGCGCCGTGTCACTGCCGGGAGTGACAGCGCCGCTGTCTCCTGTGACAGGGTTAAACTCCTGTGACGGTGAGTGATTATTCGCCAGATGACGAATGAGCCGAGGCCGCGGTGGCATTGCAACTAGTTTTTCAAGGGCTTGGTCTGTTGTTAAAGAAATGGTGACTTGCTTGTAATCATTTCGTTAAAACTCTGCGTCGGGGGCTGCTGCTTCTGCAGCGTCGCACCTCTCTCTCCAGCCACGGCTTCCCATTTCCCGCTGTGTCTGAAGCCCCCTCAGATGGCAGTCCTGGGGGCCTTGCCGTAACATCAACCCCTTTGAAGCCCTGGGCATTACACAGCCCTTAAATGTGGTGGCCATCCTTTAAACCCAACCGGGAGCTGCGGTGATGTCTTCACAACCTTTTCCAGGTATTACAAAACGCTGCTTTCTGGTGTCCTTATTTAACACGCACGTTGTAATTAAGAAGAATTTCCTGTACTCCTCTGGGGCTCCTGAAGAAATTTGAGAGCTGGAGGGTTTTGTATGTGATGTTAACACGCTTGTTAAAAAAGGATAGGTCTCCTCAGCAGAGCTAAACAGACCCCAGACACCAGCTGGGCCAGCTGGAGTGTTGGAGGACCACTGGGAAGCACAGGCGTGGGGTGGATTCGGATTTAGCCATTCAGTTTGGCTGTGGACACGGCCGTAGTTCCAGCTGCTATGAACCCTTGGGATGCACTGACCACGCCGATGGCATTTGCTTCCTAAAGCCTCCCGAGAGTTTTGCGGTTTGTGGGTGAGGATACAGCCCATCCAGGTGCTTGTTGTGAGCTTACTGGCCCTGTGGGCTGAAACCCAAGAGCTGTGGTGGCGTTCTGCAGCCCAGCAAGGGGCCTGGATGCTGCTGGGCCAAGGACTGTGCCGGTGCCACAGGGCCTTTCTTTAGCTGGAAGCTTTTAAAGTCACTCACCACGGGCAAATTTCAGCTGAAAGCTCAGCCGCATTACTGATGTCTTGGGAGGAGGAAGGGACTGGGTTTTTGTCCTGGAATATCAGCTTGCTTGGGGTTTTGGGTTTTTTTTACTTCATTTTTAGTTCAGCTTTGCACAGCCGTTATTATGTGAGGAGCTAGCCGAGGGTTAGATAGCAAAGAGAAACTTGAGGAGTCTTCACCTGCAACCAGACCGCCCTTTCCCTTCATGCTGCTGCAGCGCAGATGTGTGCAGCTGTGCTCCTGCACCGCGCCTCGCGTACAGCCTGCGAGACACCCGGCGTGTTCCCAGCGGGACTTCCCTGCCGCTGCGGTGGTGAGAAAGCTTGGATTTATGTGTCGTGACTTCCCGTGCCCGCTTCTGCAACTGGTAGACAGCCTTGCCTCTTAGCTATGCGTTACCCCGTCCTCGACACTTCCCCGAGCATCTCTGCTGCCGTCGACGCTGGGTGAGTTACTGGGTGTCCCCAGCGATAATCGTTACCAGATGTTTACACGTCTTGAGATGTCGTCGCCAGAGCTCCATTTCTTATGCCTCATTTCATAAGAAGCATTTGTGTTTTGCAAAGTTAACTTCCCTCCCTAAACTCGGCTCTTCCCCGGGGCCTCGCTGTGCCATGTACTGGTGTATCCCCACGGTGGGGTACCGGGATGCGCTAGGAGCATCCAGCTGTGCTAGGAGCATCCAGCTGTGCTAGGAGCATCCAACCACACTGAGCAACTCGTTTTTTTGGCACCTGTGTGGTGGTTTAAGCACCGGAGAGTGTCAGAGGGAGGCACGTTATGGGGCTTCTGTCCCCTCTGATGGTGTCTCCCCAAGATGAGCTTTGCAGGGAAGCCCGGCTGTAGTGACGGCACTGGGCAGGACGGGCAGTGCCCGGGCGGAGAGGGGTGGTGCGCTTTGCAGGGAAAGAACAGCTTGGAAAGTCACTGCGGTGCGAAGGAAAAAAAGCAAGACATCGTGTTTTGAAACATTCCCTGCATGCAAGGTGTTTGCTTGCCTGTGTTGCGGTGATTCCAATTTAAATCCAAAATAGTTTTGAGGTAAACAACTTTTTGGAGGCCCCCAGCTCGGGTTTGTTTCTGTTCCTTCCCGAAGGTGAAGCTGCGGGAGTCCCTAGTTATCTTAATATCACCTTGAGTGTTTTTGGCTGCAAACTTGTGGTGTTTGGCTTTACGGAGATGATAAAAATCTAAGATTTCACTCATGAAGGTTTCACTCAGCTGAAAATCCGTGTTGAATGAGGAGTGTGGGATCAGACCCCTCATTTAGATCAGCGGTTCAGAGAAAAAAAAGATGAACTCTGAGCCTGTGAAGAAAACCTGGTCGGGGGATAAGGGAGGAGGGGGAGAGCTGAGTTAATGGAAGAGAGATATCTCCAGCCTGGAAATGGATGAAGGGAAAGGGAACGTGTCGCGCCTCGTCTTCCTGGGATTAATTTTGAATATCAAACGCTTGATCTCGAGCCGTTCCTCAGGCAGCCGGTCATGTTTCTGTGAAAGCTGTATTTTGAAAAGAATTTTTCTGATGCTTTAAAACAGAGGAACGCAAAGCAAATGACCTTATCCTGCTTTGCATTATGTCACACTCGATGATATTCTTTTGCAGTACTTGCAGATAGCTTGACACATCGAGGCAGACAGCCCCTTATTATTAAATCTGTTTGCAAATGTGCTCAGATTGCCCTTCACATGCACCCCTGGTTATGAGCGGTGGCAGACCATGGCTGCGCATCGCAGGTCCCCGTAAACACGCGCCGAGCTGCCTCCCCTTCTCCCCGCCTCCCGACGGAGGTTGTCAACACTTTAGGAATTAATCAAGTGTCCTACTGGAAAAGGGAAGTGTTTTCTTCCCCCTGCCCGGTAGGGTAGCGGGATGGACGGGAGGGTTCCTGTAATGCCCTCCTCATCCTCCCGCCGGCTCTTTGGACCCCGCAGCTGAGATGCCGACCTTATAAATCTGCCCGTGCAGCCATCCTATAAATGGCACTGAATAACCCAGTCCCTTTTAAGCTGTGTCATGTCTCCCTCTGGGTCAGATCAGGCCAGCGGCGCTTTTTTTTTTTTTGCCATCCGTCAAAGCTGAATCAATAGTGCCTCATGCTGCTGAGCCGTGCTATTGCTGCCGCAGGCTGCGAGGAACGTGCCACGCGAAAGGCCACGTTCTTCCCTCCAACGTATGTCCTTCCCCAAGTAAATCCACCATGCAAAGCACCTGTGTTGTTGTCGGCATCGCTCGACGTGCCTCCAGCAGCAGTCGTTGCGGGGATGCCTCCGATGCCGGGCTTCCTCATGAGCTTAAGGAGAAAAGTCCTCCCAAAAGACAACTAAAGGAAAATTTTCTTTCCTAACTCCAGGCCGTTGGTAATTGGCCTTGGACCTCATTAAATACACACCAGGCTGCCCAAAACCACAAATGGGAAAGACTCCCCGGGGCTGCGCGTTGGCCTCCAGTCGGATCCTAATAGATTTTTTTTTTTTTCCTACAAGCAGGTCTTTGGGTTTCAATATTCGTGCTCCTGTCTGATGCTACTGCAAAACCTGTTCATCTCTGTGCATTGCTGGTAGCTCGTGGCAAAGGCTCCCGGGCGTTTCTGCTGAGACGTTGTCTCTCGCTTCCAAATTTGTTGGCTTTCGGTGTCAGTGAATATGCGCTTTTCATTACGGGAGGATGACTAAAAGGCACCACTTAACCTTGGTTTTTTGTTCTGCAATCTGTCTTTCTCCTTTCTTATCCTCCTCTCGAATAATACACCCCCAATTTTTCCATTTGGTATGGAAATGTGTTTAGGATCAGATTTTTTTTGTTGTTTCTTCCTATCCCTTTTACATACATCTGTCTATCCAACGCTGAGGAAGATACTGCAAGCTGAGAATGTTGTTTTCTTCCATGATAGCATCACAATATTTCCAGTTATTGTTCTCTTTCCCTTTCTCTCTGTGTCTTGCTTTCTTGGCCACCGTTGTCTGTTGATCAGATGTTTTTGTTAAGTTGTCCAGAGTGATGTGTGTTTTTTTTCCTTTCCCTGAGTGGTTACAATTAAGTTAGAATCCATCAATGTGTATGAGTTGTTGGAAATGCTGCTTTTGATAGGCATTACCTTGTACTTGTCTGTATTAAATTTCAGCTGTCATTGTTTTCTTAATTGCCTGTGTTAGATAACGTTGAATTTCCCACAGTCCTCCCTTCCTGACTAAAATGAATAGCATTTGTATCACAAATGCTTCAAACTTGACACCTTTTTTCCCCATGCCATTTAAAACTTCACCCCAGCTTGGCGGATTTAATCTGCTATCAACTTCTCATCTTTTTAGTCATCGTGTTCTTTCCTTTCCGTCTCTCTGTCCATTTGCTGCTCTGCTGTCCTTGCTGCCCGCCAGCCTCAGGGGGTGGGGGGGGTGTTTTTGCCGTGGTAGGAGGTGTTCTGCACACCTTGGGTTTACCCGGGATGGGTGAGGGAAGCCCCAGTTTCCTGAAGGTGCAAGGGTGAAGANAGATGGTAAACCATCCCAGTTTCCTGAAGGTGCAAGGGTGAAGATGGAGCAGAGGCGGTGCAAACCCTGCAGGAGCTCGGGGACATGGGTTTGGGTTGGTAAACCATGATTTTCGCAGCCGAGGTGGCTTGAATCTAGCGAATAAGCGTGTCATCCTATGTCCCTCTTGCCATGGCGATGTCGTGCTTGGGATCTGCTTGATACAGGGGTGGGAGAGCCGTGACTCAGGAGATCTGGCTGTTATTCTTCACTCTCCCACGTCCCCGCTTTGTACGGCTTTTGACAAGCTGCTGCTCTTCTCCAGCTGCTGTCTGGTTCGGGTACTTTACGCTCCAAATTCCTTGTTCAAGTGACATCCCTTCACAAGGCGTCTGCAGGAAGATGGTTTTCATCTTCGTAGCCTGCTGCTTCTTCAGGGGTACTGGTTATTATTAATTAAGACATTTTTGAAGGTCCAATAAATTATACCTGCTTTTCTTGAAGGTATTGTTGCCTTCCTCAAAGAACTCTAATAGATTAGAGAGGTGTGACTTTATTTTCTAAAAGCCATGCTGTTTGCCATGTCTTGTTCATCTAGGTAGTTTATTACAACTTTCAAACCACTAATTTAACGAGTTTACGTAATGCTGAAATAAGCCTTTGAAGTCTGGAATTATCTGTTCACTACCAAAGCAAGGAGCGATCATTTCCATGCCAGCAAAAATTACCGAGTAAAATTGTGTGGTAATTTTAGTCTTAATTTAGTTTTCAATCTATGAAAGTTTCTTGGTATTTTGAAGTGACATGAAAGGATCTACTCTGTTCTGCGTTGCCCCAAATCCTCTACTGCAGCAAATGAAACCAGTTGGTAATGTGGCGTTTATGAGAAACCTGTTATAGCTTTTTCTCCCTTTGTAACACCTCTTTGAGGAGGAACTGGACGGCACATTAGCTGCTTGGCAGACCAGACCTTCGGAAGGGGCTGGAGGACCATAAAGAAGCAGAGAGACCTCTGGCATTGCTCTCGAGGCAGATGAAAGGCACAGGGAGAGTTTATGGACGTGTTTGCAGGAGGAAGGGCGGCAAGCTTGGCCGTTCAACGAAGCTCAGTTGAATCCTTCCGAGTCAGGGTAGATCCAAAGTTAATCGCTAGGAGGTATGTCGGTATTTTTATCACCGCATTTATATTTTATGGAACCATCTGGTCCCATTAAAGCTTTGCAAGTCAGCTTAGGTTGTATTGAGTTTCCCGGGAGCTGAGAAGAGGAGGAGCAAGAGTAGGTGAGGTGTGGGGATGAAGCGTGTCTCATTGCAAACCGAGCACCGATAAACCTGACAGACCGTCAGGGTGAGAGGAATGATAGAGAGTTTGAGTGCAGCACTGAAATCCTGAGTGGTAACGGGGCTCCGTGCTGCGTCTCCCCTGAAGGTAACTGGTTTTCGAGCTGTACTGTTCCTCTCCAGTGAAAGGCCATCAGCATTCTTCTCCTCTGGGGTTACTCAGAGAGGAGGAGACCTTGGTAACTCTGTGTGAAAGCAGCTCTGACAACTTGAAGAATGGTTAAACCACAAGGCGAGTGCCCTTCCCGGGCAGGCGCTGTGATGAGATGCTCCTGGACATTAACATCTCCAGCGGGGTCCCATCGATGGTCCCAGCCCGCTGGGCTGCACGAGGTGGTCCAGCTACCTCCTTTCCCACCTTGCTTCCCCGTGGGCTTTTGCAAAGCCCTCAGGAGAGGAGCTGCAGCCCCAGCGAGGGCAGTCTCGCTGCTGGGGCCGTCGCTCTCGTGCTCCAGCGATGCTGCCAGTGCCGACCAACCCTGACAGCGGAGCAGCTGCCGAGCCATCGAAACGTGGAGCTTTCCCCTTCTCGTTTCGGTGTTTGCTTGCTTGGGCAAGGCTCTCGGAGCCTGCCGGTCCCTTCCCCATCCCGCGCGTTGCCTTTCCAGGGCTATGGCCCGGAAAAACGGGAGCGGAGGGGCATGTGTGGACTAAATTGCCTTCTGCTCGACGGCGCTGGTGGCTTTCCCGGAGCTGGCCTGGCTCACACTGAGCTTCGGCGGCAGTCCCGGTGCCGCCGTGTTTGGCTGGGACACGGTCCGGCTGTGCCGACTTGGGACGTGTGTGGTCACCGTGCGAATCATCTGCTTTTCAGTGTGTTCCCAACACCTGTGGCGGCGGGGAAGGAATTTGTGGGTATTTTGTTTGTTAGCGAGCGCCTCAGGTGCCGTGGTAATTCGACAATAGAAACATTTTTCTTGCAGCTGCACACAAAACTTGCTCCTCCTGGCTGGATCCGATGGCCCCCTGCGGATTTGAAAGGCACAAAACAAAACTTTTATTGATTTCTTCCGGAGAATAGCTTGCATTTCCTCTGTAAATGCTCCTGCAGCACCCTATGAGGTTTTTATTTATTTTTTATTCCCCAAACACCCCTAGTCTGAGTCCACCACTTGCTCCTGCATGAGGATCCTGCAGCACCAGGGTATGGTAGCTCCTTGCTCTCGGGTACGGTAACTCCTTGCTCTCGGGAGGACTGGGAAGGAGTATCCGAGAAGCCCCTTGAGATGCAGACGAAGGTGCCTGCAAGGGAACCTGCCAGTTCCTTGGCAGAGAGGGACTTCTGCAAACCAAGGGCACCTCCTCTTTGCGGTAAGGGATATTTCGTGGCGATAACCTGGCCTGGCTTATCTTGGCCACGATTTTTCCCGCTTGCCCCCGAGTGCCTCGGCGCTGCTGATAACGCTGCGGCTTTGGGGCAGCCGCTCTTGACCGCGGCTGTCCTTGTTAGAGTTGAGCGAATAACTCATGTAAGCAATTTATTTGTTGAATTCGCCAGTCTTGAGCTTGGGGCATGTCTGCTGGGCAAGTTGCTATTTCCTTCCAATTTATTAGTTGTGGAGTAATAGGGTAATATACATCGAGACTTAGAAAGCGTTTGTGATTCAGAAAGCTGGCGAGCTCGGCGTGGCAGATGTGGGCTGGTGTCCTCCCCCAGGGTAGGGCTGAGGTTTTTGGGGGAAACCATCCCTTGGATGGCTGCATGCTGGCCGTCTGCAGGCTTCGTTGACGCAGGGCTTTGCAGGAGGTGGGTGCTGGAGGTGTTACAGACCGGGGAGAAGCTGTTTGCTGACCACCCCTTCTTTTGCAGCCCTGCTCTCTGCTGAGTGTGCGAGGGGCTCTGGGCTTTGGGAGGAAGAGGGGCTAAAGCTCTTTATAGGCTTTTAAAACAGCCTGTGCACAGGGCTTTGCATTCACCCTCCTCTCCGCAAAGGCTAGGGGAATTGGAGCTCCTGTTATTATTTAAGTGGCTCTCCAGCTGCTCCTTCTCATCCTGTCATCTCACTGCCCGTCTTTGATTAATGACCAGACCGTCCGTTCCAGCGCTTCCCTCTCTCCTTTGCTTAATTCCCTTATTTTTTTTCCCCTTTCCCCTCCACTTCTATTTTTTCTTTTTTTTTTTTTTTTCGCACTAACTGCTGATCTAAATGTTCAAAATAAATTATGCTGAATAATGGATGAAGACAGCTGCATAATTTATGGTGCCACAGGGTGAGGCGAAGCCGTGTGTGCTCTTCTTCTGCTTCTTCTTGCCCCCGGTGCCATCCCGGGCCCTTTCTCTGAGCCAACCAAGGAGGCAGTGGCACCAGGTTTGCTGCAAAACCTACTGAGGGTGGCTGCTCTTCAGATCCCTTATTAACTCTGAGAAGGGATTTAACATCGCAGCATTATGCACACAGGGGTGTTGTGACCATCGGAGATGTGAGATGCTGATGTTCAGCCCATCAAAGGTGCTCCCTGCTGCTGGGGCAGAGATAATGGGGATTAATTAGCCCATGACATTCCCCTCCTGTCTTTCTGGAGCAGGATTGTGCTGCTGGAAGGGGTTTTAAAATCAGGTGGCCGGGGTGGGTTTCTTGGTTTTGGGGCCTGAGTGTCACCATGAGAAAGTCTCCTGCAGTCCTGATGTTAGCTGGCATGGTTCGTTTTGGCAAGTTGAGGTAACTTCTTATGACTTACATTATATTCAGAATTTCTCTCCATAAGGATATCAGATGTAATTATAATATGTTGAAATGAAGTACTTCAACCTTATCAAAAATAACATTTTGATAATTTTTCACTGAAAATGTCAACACAATCAATAGGTTCTTGCAAATGTTTTGATTTCATTAAACTCAGCAGATTGTTCTGCTGGCATGCTTTAACCCACACTAAATATCCTTTCTTCCATACTGGGATGAACTTAGATAATAAGGTTACCTTTTACAAAGCCACATGGTGATGAAGTAGAGCTTTTTAGCAACAGCCCTTCGTGTTCCTTAGTAAAAGGATAAAAGAGCGGTGGAGATGACTGAGACAGTGAGGGAAAGAAAAAAGGATAGATGGAGCGACATCATTTTTCTCTATCCAAGTTTATTATCCCATCTGTTTGCCTCTGTCTCTTTCTGATGTCTTGTCCATCAGCCGCTAAAACCTAATTCCGTAAGAAATAAATACAACTTGAGTAAATTAAGTGAAAAGGCTGCACAGAACCCAATTACTCTCCGTCCCCCGGACGCTTGGGAACGGAGTTCATTTCCCTGTAATGAAGCACACGGTGAGTGACAGCCCGGCAAAACGAGCCGTGGCTCAGAGCTGTGTTCATCCAGGGGCAAACACGGGATAAGGGAATAGGTTATGTCCATGTAGATGGAGACGCGGGGCCTTCCCGTGGGATGCTCCGGCTCGTGGCAGCACGCCTTGCCTCCTTGGCCAGCCCTGGCCGGCTGCCTGAGAGAGATCATCTTTGTTATGGAAACCATTTGTTAATAAAAACGGGAGCAGCAGGGATGGTTAAAGGTGCCCAAGTGTTTCCCGTCGGACTCTCCTGGATTCATTTGCCTGAAGGTCTCTGCTTCCAGGGTGGTGGTGTGCAGGCAGAGTCCTCCTGTGCCAGGAGGGAGGCTTGGGAGGGACCGCTTGGGTGAGGAGCGCTGCCTCGTGGACTATGGGATGGAGCACAAAAAGATGTAAAACCCGACATATATGGGAGCTAGAGAGCGGTGTGGCCAAGGAGTCGACCTGGGGCGCAGAGCTCAGCCCCGCTCTGTCGCAGCCCTGACTGCCTGACCTTCAGCAAACCGTTTCACACTCTGCTCCTCTCCGCCCCGGCAGCGCGGCATTTCGCTCGCTCCTCTGCTCTGATCGCGGGCGGGTTGGGTAAAAGATTCTGCTCCTCTGTGTGTGTATTGAACTTTGCACAAAAGCCTCTCGTTCCAGCTGTTGCTGTAATACGCGTAGTGTGCTTGGTAAGGAAAAGGGGCGGACTGGAGGCGGGCAGGGGGGAACCCACGCTGAAACCCTCCGCTTGTTTTTTGTTGTGTGCACGTGCAGCAGTCCGTGTTTGTAAGACTACGGGAGAGCTGGCGAAGGACTTTTTACAAGGGCGTGTAGTGGTAGGACGAGGGGAACGGCTTCAAGCTGGAAGAAGGGGGATTTAGATTAGCTATTAGGAAGAAATGTTTCCCTGTGCGGGTGGTGAGCCCCTGGCGCAGGTTGCCCCGAGAAGCTGTGGCTGCCCCATCCCTGGAGGTGTTCAAGGCCAGGTTGGACGGGGCTTGGAGCAACCTGGGCTGGTGGGAGGTGTCCCTGCCCGGGGCAGGGGGGTGGAATGAGATCATCTTCAAGGCCCCTTCCAATCCACACCATTCTATAACTAAAACCAAGAGCTTGCTTAAGTCAAATGGAGGCGTACATGTACGTTACGAGTTTAATCAGTTTTGGAAACAGAGGGGATGGGGTGCTGGTTTTCTGTAATAGGGGAGTCGATTCAGTTTCTGGGATGCTGGTGACTGCAGAGTTGATTGTATATGTTGTTACTGTAAATACAATGAGGATGAGTAAAGGATCTTGCCCGTTCCTTTTGCCTTTTTGGATGTATAGACTTTTTTATACATGTTTTATGCATACTCAGAGAAGGCCAGTGAAGCTGGTGAGGGGTCTGGAGCACACGTCTTATGAGGAGCAGCTGAGGGAACTGGGGGCATTCAGCCTGGAGAAAAGAAGGCTGAGGGGAGACCTTAATGCTCTCTACAACTACCTGACAGGAGGTTGTAGTGAGGGGGGGTCGGTCTCTGCTCCCAAGGAACAGGCGATAGGACAAGAGGAAACAGCCTCAGGTTGTGCCAGGGGAGGTTTAGGATGGATATTAGGAAAAATTTCTTCTCCGAAAGGGTTGTCAAGCACTGGAACTGGCTGCCCAGGGAAGGGGTGGAGTCACCATCCCTGGAGGTATTTAAAAGGTGTGTAGATGCGGTGCTGAGGGACATGGTTTTGTGGTGTACTTGACAGTGCTGGGTTAATGGTTGGACTTGATGATCTCTTCCAACCAAAAGGGTTCTATACAGCTTCCTGAATGTTCTTCCAACTCCAACCATCCAGCCAGGGTGTTGGACTTGATGGACTATCACCCTACGAGTCCCTGTGGCACGTACCTGGTCCCTGCTGTGTCCTTGTGTGAAGTTAGGGGTGCCTGCGGCAAGTCTGAGCCAGCACAGCTTGTTTGCAGGAGTCGTGGTGGTGCATCGAGTAATAACTGCATGAGAGGAGGAACTTGCAGTGCTTTATTATGCGTAATATCCAGCCGGTGAAAGACAGCTGCTGCTGCTCTATGGAGTATTATATCCCCGTAATCAATATCAGGGAGGAGGAACTGTTGGGCAACCTGTTCCCTATTATGGGCACTTAGGCAATGCTTGGGTTGACAAAGAACCTTGTACCAACTGCAGGCAGCACATGTTCAACATGCTCCTCATATATCAGGGAGCGATCCAGCCAAATGCCCAGATGCTCTTGACAGCTAACTTTGGAGAGGAGCAAATGACAAAGCCGCCTTTTCAGCCGCGTGAGCCCCCTTTTGCTTTGGAGATTCGGGGATCGGCTTTGCTCGAGCCTTGCGACCCAGGGCAGGGAGACCGATGGTCCTATGCAATTAAGTCAATAAATATCAACCAAGCAGGCGACTGGAGTGGTGTGATCGGATGTCAGGTGTGAAGGATCGGGAGCCAGGACTGCTGGGCTATTCTTCTGGCGCTGCCACTGATTCGTTTTGACTTTGAGCAAGTCATTTAATCGCTCGGTAATTAATCCTATTCATACAGCTAAATTGAGTACTGCTAGGTACACGAGCTCTCACTGCAGGCACACCGTGGCCATTCAAAAAAATCACAGCAACACCTATAATAGAAGAGAAGGTGTTTGATTTCAAAGCGTCCTGTCCTGCCACTTGAATCCTTCCCATCACGTACCTACAAAGGGCCCGCGGCAGGTCTCTGAGCAGCCCCGCTTCCTTACTGCGGGGAGGAGTGATGCCCACTGGCCAGAGCTGGGAAATCCGTCACCTGCCTTGGCAAATAAGTGTTAACGAAGTTCGCAGGGAGCCTGGGAGGGACGGTACTGGGAAAACGGCAGATAATTCGTGCTATTTTCGAATCGATCTTCTCCCCGGCCCTTTGGTTTGAAGCTGGCGTGTCAGCCCCAGGACCTCGGCGCCTGCGCTAACGTGACCTCCCGCTCCCCTGATCCTCGCGCCGTTTAACCAAGGAGCCGCCGAAGTCAATCAGAGCGAAGTGTTTGCAAGCAGGGCCGGCGCCGTGCGCTGAGCGGTTTTTATTAGCTCAGTACAAACTGCAGCAGAGCGCTTATTGATTCCGGTGATCCATTGCCATCGGTAACATCATTTGTAAACTTTTGGGGGAAGCAGGAGTGGTAGCCAAGCCTGCTGTCTGATCCGAGTCGCTTGGGCATTCAAATTACCTTTACCAAGTGGAGCATTTACTCTCTAGGACTTGACTCCAGGCTTTGCTGGTGGGTTGGGAAGGGGCTGGCAAGCAGCGAGCGCGTACAAAGAGCTGCAGACCCGGTCCTTGCCCACGACCCCCCAGCCACATGGGTTCATGGTCGGGCTGGAGGCCCTGCACTTCACCTCTGCGTTACATGGGAAAATGCGAGACCTTTTACATTCCTCCCTGCCCTGCCTTGAACTAATGCTGTCTGGAGATGCTTTCTTGCGCTCACGGGAAGTAAAATTAAAGATCTTTGGACCTTTAGCTGCAGGGCTTTGCTCAAATTGCCCTGCCCTTGTTCTTCTTCCTGTGATTGTACTGTGTCTCTCCATATTTATGCATATATATTGTATATCAGTCTGCTACCAAGTGGACCACTTTCTTGAATAAAGCTGCTCTTTGGTAGCCCATTAAGCACGTTTCATTGCCCAGATGTGGCACCACTGCCCCATCAGGGAAGAGTTTCCCCTCTGTGGACGTAGGTGAGTGTTTGGGGCTCTTCATAGACGGAAATGTCCGCAGTTGTGCGTGCGCACAGAAAACAGCTCCAGGGAAGCTGGGATAACCATCTCGTTCCTTTAGCTTTTGAAAACGACAGATCTCTATCGCTTGGAGGGGTGTCTCGGCTAAATAGTGGCAGTAGATCCAGTGGGTACTCTGGGGGAGCAACGGGCTTAACACAAAGTCAGGACAGTTTAAGCAGGATTTACAAACCCACCCAGGAGTCGTGGGTGCGTGCTTCGTTTGAATGGGATTTTAATACCCGAGTTCCCCCAAATGGCTTAGGAAGTTGTGTTCTGTGTTTTCCAAAAGAACGTTTTGCAAAAACCTGGAAAACCACCAGTAAATGTGCTTTCTCAGAGTAACAGTGAATTTTGGCTGACTGGCTTTTAACTTATTAGCAGCTATGGGAGGTTGTGGCTTAACAGAGGGATGCAGTCGTGAAATAAAACTCTAGCTGTCCCCTTCAGTGCGACTTTTACCTGCAAGAGAGATGTCAGTTTGTCCAGTGCAATTTAAGAACACATAAATCCACGTGTGTTTTCTTTTTCTTGCTACATCTGACTAGGAAAACTGTTTAGGTGGTGGGACAGTATGTACTTTTAGCAAAACAAAATTGCATTTAGAAGAAGGAGTTAGGGAAAGAAAAGGAAGAAGGGGAAAGACAAGGTGGTACCAGCAGTGCAGCCTGTGAGTTAGCTTTGCTGGAGGAAACAATCTGGGCTACCAACTCGCCCTTATTACACCCACATCAACTTTCCTTCCCTGCTGGGCCTCTAGGGCCACACTTCCAGGGCATTTCCATAGTCCTTTCTTCAAATATACTTCCCTCTGCCTCCTCCCTCTCTCTCAGTTGGAGGTGGCGATGTCTGGTGGAGTAATTGCTCTGGGGATAACGCCAGACTCCAAGATGGACTGGGAGCCATCTGACACTATCTTGCCTCTGGTCCTGCCCTCCACGGGGAAATTTTAAGCATGTCGGAGTGATGGCTTTGCAGAAATTCCCAGCTGACGGGGATGCGTGTTTGGGCTGGCTGGCTGGCCGGGAATTCATTAGGAACTTTTGTGTTTGCAGCTGTCTCTCGGATTATATCTTTATTGATCCTGCCTGCCCATGGCCAATGGGAAATATGTGGAAATGATGAAGCTCTTCTGAAGGGGGAGTTCATAATCTTGCTCAAACAAAGCCAGGCCCCCAGAGGGAAGGATGAATGGCCTGTGTGTAGCCTATTTTGAGATGATATGGCTATCACATCTTGTTCCCCTTGTTTTACTGGGATAACATTCAATTACCCCTGCCAACAGCAGCTTCCTATAAGGGCTGCTGAGACAGCTAATCACTTGCCCCAGTTACTCCAAATGAGAAATACAAGTTGGCGTGAGCCTGGGGCTGAGAGGATCGGTGGGACCAGCACCAGTTTTAGGACTCTCCGGCGGTCCCCTAAAGACCTGGTGTCTCGAGGAGGTCATGGAGGTGGGCCTCGGCCCCAGCTCTGCCACGGCTTTGCTGCTTGACCATGGAAAAGCCATGGATGCTGGCTAGCAGGTCAAGAAGATGGCAAGTTAAAGCCAGAGTTTCTGCTCCCTCGCCATGAGCGGCGGGTGGCCCTTCCCGAGTCTCGCAGCACAGGGACATGGAGGAGAACGGGACGGTGGCTCTGGGGAGCGCGATGGATTATTTGGGCTCTGCTGACCTCCCTGCAGGGGCTGCCCGGCTGGGGGGGCTGTCCGTGCGAGGGCCAGTGTCTTCTGCAGGGAAGCTTCTCCGCAGCCCACGTTGTTTTGAGCGTGCAGGGCCAGACCTCGGCAGAGCTGTCAGCAGGTAACAGCTTTCACTTGCGATTAGCCTGGCCTGGATTTGTGCGGGCACCCCAGAGAGGGAAAGCCCGAGCAGCCCCGTATCGATGCCTGACAGCACCTTCCGATTTGTATACCCGAGCAAGGAGACAACTCGCGAGACAACCGCGCTTAGCCCCTGCCAAAGCCAAGCGCCGGAGAAGTCCCTGATGTATTTAGAGAAACACACTGTCTTGCCGTGTCTGCTTTGGAAACACCTTGCTAATCCTTCCTGAAAAGCCCAAAGGGGGATCCAAAGCAGCTTTTCATTAGCCAGACAAGCCCTCCGAGTTCCCCAGCAAAATACGTACACCGGGAGGGATGCTGCCGTCTGCCTGGCCACGGCAGGCTGAGCGGTGCGGGAGTGTGTGCGCAGGGAAGGGGAGATGGCAGCCGCGTGTAGGTGCCAGCGTCGCGCTGAGAAGGTGCCGGGAGCTTTGCGTTGCACTGAGGGGTGAGGAAAAAAATGGGGTTCTGCTCTGGGGCTGCGACTTCTTTCGGGCATCCCCTGGGGCTGCAAACCTCGGCGATGCCAATGCCTACCTGCTTCCCCCCTCCTCCCCCGATGGAGCCTTTCCAGGCTCATTCCTGGGCTTCCTAATGATGGATAGCCCTCGCCGCTGCCCGCGGGCAGGCGGGGCCGCCTGGCGCGTTTCTCTATGCATGTGCAAACAAGCTATCCCTGACGCAGCGCCTTTATGGCAGAATAACTCTATCCATTGGATTGGGCCGCGCTGTTTCTTGCTGAGCCAGTAGAGCTAGCACAGGAACGGCGTGTAAACAAGTCCAAAGTGCGTGGAAAGCACTTATTTAGGCTTCCTACTGCATTAGCGGAGGGACGGGAATTCATTTCTCGGTGAGGGCAGCCGAGCCAACGGTGGTGGTGGTGGTATATATCCTCAGGAGCCGGAGCAGATGAGCGCAAGCCGCAAGGCTGTGCTCGTGTAAATACTCTGCTCCTCGCTTTTCCTTTGTACCTGCCGCGTGTCGGTCCCCGAGCTGCTGTCTCTGCGTTCCCCGCATCTCTCCTGCCTGATAGACCCTTGAGCTGCCGCGGGTTAGATTGCAGCCCGCTCGGGACCGGGCTAATAGGTGATGCTAACAGGTTGTCAGCTCTGTGGCGGTAAGAGGATGCATTTCCCGGGCTGGGGGAGCTAAATCCAGATGGACGTGACTTGCATGTCCACAGTTCCCCTCTTAAGTTGCAGGACTTGCAGTCGCTGGGGGAGCGCTCTGGTGATATCTGCGGGCATGGCAGAAAATCATTTTCAGTGGTGGAAAGTCACTTTGCTGTATGGATAAAATCTTGTGAAATTACTCTGGGGTAAGAACAATTTGTTTCAGTCTCCATCTCTCGAGATACCGATGTTGGAAACGTCCGGATTTGCCAGACCCGCTCTCCGTGCACCCATTTTAAATGCTGGTTTGGGTGGGGGTTTTTTTTGTTGTTTTTCATGGACATACTTGTGGCCTCGGGGACAAGAGTTCCGCTAAAGCAGATAAAGGGCTTTTAAATATGCAGGTTTGCTCTGCAGCTGCGGGAGCGCCTGCTAAGGCATTACGGTGTGATTAAAAAGAATAAATCCTTCCGAGGCCAGGAGAATACCTGGGTGAAATTAAACCCCTGCTGAAGAGCTGGGCGCATATATATACACACATGCATAAATGTATGTACGCACGCATATATGCTAGTGTGCAGAGATATAGGCATGGCTATATAGGTGTCATCTTGGTGACGTGGTGCAGGCGTCAGACCTGCCCGTTGGGTGCGAAGGGGCTCTCTGAGGGCCCCCGGTAACATGGGGAAATGAAGTCAAGAGCGGTATTAATTTAGATGGTTTTCCTTCCCGTTCCAGGGCTGTTGTTATGGTGCTGTTGGTGTGTAATAAAAGACCTTTTAGTGCTGGGGGAAATCAAATAATCTTACGCAAACGCGAATGCGTCTGGACCGCGATTATCCTGATGAAATTGGTGATTCAGCTCTGACTCTGTGTGTCTCCTCGCCTTTTCTTAAGGTGTTTTTTCGCCAGTCCCTGGGTTGATAGATTGACACCTGAGTGCCTTTGTTGTCGGGAGCTTGTCATTAAGGGTCTGTGCATTGCTTAGAATTTAGACTAACCTGTGCTTTTCTGGCTGGGGGCATATTTTGGGAAAGATTTATGAATTTTCTGAGATGGACCCAAGTAGCGGTAATGAAGGCTCCGGGATGGTAAAAGGTATTTCTCTTGAAGAATAGGAAAATATTATGAACCTTGACATCTCTCCCACTCTGGAGGCAGCCTGTGAAGTCTCGGTGATGGAGAATTACTTGGAGAACGTGCCACAGGGTGGTGTTTCCTATACTCTGTCGTGCCTCCTCTTTAAGACCCTCTCCTGGCTTGGCAGGACTGAAAAGGCTGTCTGTAAAGGAGAGAAAAATGATTTTTCAGGGCTAAGGGAACTCCGGCCCTCCTTCTTCCCTTCCCCATCAGCTCTGCCGATGCTCGTGGTCCTTGATCCGGGCAGCATGAGTGGTGCTGATGCTCTGGGGTACCTGAGTGCCTTAGATGCTCTGGCAGCCCCTGAGCATCAGGGACACTGGTCCGGTCGGGTGTACCCGGTGGCTCCCAGTACCAGATACCTCAGAGAAAGGTGCACGGAGCCTAATATCATCATTTGCCTGGGAAGGATTTTCTCTGCAAACCTCAGTCAGTTAGTGATTGACTTCTGTGTCAAAGCGTAAGGGTTTAGATCCCCAACGCGTTTTCATCTCTTCTAATATAACGATGAGCTTCCTTATGGGTCTTCTCCATCTCTAATTTCTGTGAAGCTCTATTTCTGCTCCTCCGTCATTGCAGAGCTCAAACCAGGCTTGTCAGAGGCGAGTGGGATAAAAAAGCCGCAGACCTCTCTTGTTAGAGACACGCTTCTGTGGGTTTCCTGAGGGCTCGGGGACTGCACTACCAACGCTCTCAGAGAAGCAAATGCACTTTGTACAAACCGTTTAACCTCTCTGTGCCTCTGTTTACCCTTTTAAAAAGGTGTAATACCCGCAGAGATGCCGTGAGGATCAATTACTGTTTCTGTATTCTGAGATCCCTGGATAAAAGGGTAGAGAATTATCCTGTCAGTCTGCCTCAAATATTGTTTTCATTAAGATTAACACTCTTCAGTAAACAGAACCGTTAAAGCTGTATTAGGTGTTTAATAAGTAATATGTAGTTGATATCCATCACGTTGTCTTTTTGTAGTGAGCTGTTGGGTAATGCACGGTAACAGGCCCGTTGAAGTGAAGCCTTCTGCTCTAATTGCTCTTCACTCCGTATTTGATTAGCGGTACTTAGGGTTACGTGGGGATGATTGGGTGGACCTCATCAAAATTCCTCGTCTCAAGGGCACAGAGGCAACAGGAGACACAGGAACAACATAAACAACTCTAGAGCCTGTTGAAGCCAAGATCCGTAAGCTCTGCCTTACAGTTAAACCTCCTAAATCTGGAGGGAGGCAGATGGGGCGACTGGGGCATGGGCAGAGGGCTGTCGAGTCCTCCTGCCCTTGGCATCTCTAAAAAACCATAAAAATCAGGTGCTGTGTTTTTGCCTGTAGGTAGTATCTGCACTCACTTGATACGTAGTTTTGAAATCCAGGCTGCTTTAAACGGAGTGTTGCTGCGCTCGGGCTCCAGCAGAAATGAAGGGAGAGTCAAGTAGTGGAGCTGCGCTCCCACTCCCCCGTCGTTGAACTCTGTGGGGACAGCAGAGTTCACAAGGGGAAGATTTCTCGGTCTGTTGCATCAACTACTCTTTAAATATACCTTGTTTTTTGCCACTTGATGTGCTCCCAGACCATTCCAGGCCAAGACCTCTCAAATATTCCTCCTCCTCACTTACGGAGAGTGTCCTACAGCCTTGACCGTGTGAATCGGTCTCTGTCTCTCCCTGTATCTGGGTTTTTCTTGCCTGGGCTTGGCCGGCAAAAGCTATGAAGCGTGTACCATCGCTGAAGAAAAACAGACTTTCAGAAGCTGACAGCCAGAACTGAGTCCTCAGCTAGGTCAAGTGTAAGTGCACAGCGCTGCGCTGATTTACACCGGCTGAGGTTCTGGCCCGTAATCTTTTGTGATCTATCATAAATATTATGTTGATTTAAAATGAAGAGGTCTGCCTCAAACTTGGCTGAGCTTTCGGTATAAGCAGTGCAACCTTTGGAAGCCTGCTTCCATTTTGTCCTTGCTGCCCGCGCAGGCATGACTCTTGCTTATTGCTGATGGAAGGGATTTTCCTTGCCCACAATTTTGCTCACAACTTGGAGGCTTTTCCTTTCCAGTGGGCTGGACTGGGAGGCAAGCAGAGCCGAGCCTTGGGCTCCTGGCTAGCACAGCCAACTTACTGGTGCTGGCTTATAGTGGGTTTGCTGGTCTCTGGAAAAAGCGGTGCCAGCGGTCGGTGACCGGCTGTGCCGATGCCCGTTCCCAGTTATTGATGGTAGCTGTGAGGGGCTGATATTGTTGTGTGCAAGCCTGGGACGCGAGGGGGACATTACGGCTGTGATCTGCAGCATGCACGGAGTTATCTGCCTCGGCAGCTCGGACGGCTTTTAGCTGAGACTGACATTTGAATAATATATGTGAAAGGCAGTTGAGTTTCTGAGAAATTGCCTTCGTCTGAGAGCGTGCCCTGACCCTGTATGGGTGCAATAGACCCGTCTCCGTCTTGAATATTGGGTGGCGTTCCCAATCTGTACGACGGAGGCTGATGAAGACGGCTGTGTCCTTTGGCTCGCAGCGGAGCGGCAGAGAGCATCTCTGCGGCACTTCAAGGCAGGCGTGAAATGACAGTGCCTGTAAGCCTTTGGCTGCGGGTTCCTTCCCCGGGGAGGTACGTACTGAGATATCACTGACTCGGAGTACTGCTCTCCGCTAAGTCCCAAGGAAATCCCATCCTGCCCACCAGCCAGAAAGGGAGTCTGCGGGATTTCTACCAGCCTGCAAATAATGGGAGAGTAACACCAATTAAGAGGACAGGCTCAGCCCGTCTCCTGCTGCTCAGCGGAGAAGATCAAGGCAGGTTTGTCGCCGTTTGAAGACCGGCCTTTGAGAAAATTGCCAGTGAAGATGTTCTGAAATCGCTCCAAACCTTGCAAGTTGCTGCTGCTACGAATACAAATCGGTTGAGTGGAGTTTCACCTGAAGAGGAGCCGGTGGGGAGCCTTCCTCGCTGCATGGCGAAGGGTGATGGTGCCGGTGGGAGCCGAGTGCCAGGGTGATGTGCCGGCAGGAGAGGGCTAAAGCCAGTGGGAACAGAGGCGAAGAGGGAAGAGGTTGAAGCAGGAGGGCATGGGAGCAGCAGAAGTGAGGCTGTTCTTTGCCTTGAGCTCGGGGTGAAAAGAGAAGAGCTGAGATTTCCCCCTGGGATTGCCATCTTCTGGAGCGGGGTGAGGGCTGAGGAAGGCAGATGGGGTGGTACAGCTGCATTTTCGTTAGCTGCATGCTCAGGCAGCCTTGTCCCCAGGCTGGTGGTTGAGTATGGAACCAGTGTTTAGCTGGGCATCGCGCAGAGTTGGCTCCCTGGGGGTGGGGGTGGAGGAGGAGAGATGCAAGAACATCTCCATCACCTTGGTGCCTCTTTAGTGAAGGTCCGTGAGCATGTTTTGGCTTTCAGGCTGACAGCAGAGCACAGCAGCCTGACACAGTGTCCCTAGCTGGGCTTCTCCATTGCTGTGTTGAGGGATGGAGCACATGGGTGAAACCATATTTTAGGTTTTTTACCTAAACACAAAGACCCAGCAGGCCCAGCTGTCCCTGGGCCACCAAGCCATCTTGCCACCTTCTCCATCACATGAGCTGCAAGGTGCCAGCAAGGAGCTGCTTGGGCAGCGTGTCAACCTGCAGCCCCCGCTGTTTCCAGCCTTCTGGTGCTTGGACAGAGATGTCCAGAGCTCCTCGGGTTCAGCAGGCGTGTTTTTAACAGTCTGCTTTCTGCCGCCGTGGTGTCGGGGCACCTTGATCTTTCAGCGCTCCAGCAAACTCCTGCCGGCCCCGGGGGGGAGTGCTAAGCCCGAGTCTTTCAACCCGGGGCCTGGCACTGGTCTGTGCCAGGTTTTGGCTGCTCTGAAACAAAGCGTTGCATCTCACGGGCAGCTTTATCTGAGCTGCCTTTGATGCTAACCAAGCCGTACAGGGTTAAGCTATCTGAGTGCCTGTGTTAACTCTTGGCCCCGGGCTTTGGCAGAGGGGAACGCTCACGGAGAGCAAGAGCGGTGTCCATCACTTGCCCAAAAAGGGTGCGGGGCCTGGGCTGTCCGCACCTCTGACCCCGTGATTTATTCAAACCCTCGTTACGGTGTTCACCCCTCCGTAAACCAAGCCCAAAAGATGGCTCCGGCAATCTGCAGGGCTGAATTAAACATGTGCTGTTGCTTCTCGCAGGCTCTCGCTGATTTTGTGCAGGGAGGGAGGAGGGAGAGCTCAAACAGATGGCCCAAGTACCGATCTCGCTGTCTCTTACCTCCTTACCAAGGAAATGAGCGGTGCGGAGAGAAATTCGGGATGTATAATGCGCTCTCAGGATGTGCACTTTCCAGGCAGGGCTGGGCTGGCCGAGGCTGCTGGGGTCAGCGTGGATGTTACTCGTAGACCCTCTTGTCTTGAGATACCAGTTAATATATGCAGCTCTTGATCAGGCTCTCATTATTGGGAGATTCAGCAGGGACAGCTAGCGTGGGTTTTATATATTTTTTTTTTTTTTCCCTGCTCTATGTTTTTTTAGTTCAGTAATTTTTTTCCCTCAGGAAACTCCGGCTCAGATGCAGCATCTGGGTTTTCAATGAGGTCCATCTTTATTTTATGGTTGCAACAGGCATTTCGTTTTTCAGCTGTGAAAAACACCACCACCACCACCCTCCCCGCTATTTTAAAGGACAGGTTTTCTTCGTGTAGTGGTGCTGGATGCTGTCAGTGGGGGCCATACATGGGAAAAGGCCCAGATCAGGGAAGATGTTGGCCATCTGCCATGTTGGGAAGATGTTAGAAAAAGTTCTGTCTCCCAAACAGGTCCATCTCCCGAGGAAGTTGGTGGCTCTGCCGTCCCGCTGGTCTGGGGGTGGCAGATAGATGCAGCCACCGTGGTCTGTAGGCTTCAGCCAAGGACACGAGGTCAGGCTTGGTCTAGTCCCACGGGGACCTGCTCCGGCCGGGCAGGGTGGAGGGCAGAGCCTGGCCACATCCCTGCTTGGCCAACCGTCCCGCCTGGAACCTGCTGCCTTGTCCGGCGTGGGACTGCGGGGGAGAGCGGGAGGCAGAGGCGATGCAGGGAGGGACAGCAGCCGCTGATGGAATGGAAAATGCTGACATAAATTAATCAAACGAGGCATCTCGCAAGATTGAATTAGATCCTGATTTATGACTGCAGTGCTGCTGCTTCTGCAGTTCCTATGCTCCGTGCTTATTCCTCACCCCCTGATTTATGGGGAGGCTACCGCTGAGAAGGGGCCCCTACGGAAAGAGCGGATGGATGGATGGATGGTGTTATCAGCTGGGCTAATACCAGTCATCACATCATGCTGTTCCTCACGACTTCACCTATTCAACTGCTGTATAAGCTCAATTTCTGGGCTTTTTAGGTGCGCTGCGTAGCTCTTGAAAGAGTGATGCCTAGCACAGGAGAGAGCCTTTAGTCCTGCATCTTGCTCATCCTCAGTGCCACCAAGAAAGCCCTACGAGCACCTTCCTATGACCGGCTTCCCCCAGGCTGCTGCAGAAAGGTCTTTCCAACCCCTTCAGGTTGGGCTGGTTTGTGAGAGAGTCTGGTTTCTCTTCCAAGAGAGATTTCTACTCTCCGGGGTCCAAATCCCTTCGTTTCTATTTCACTCTGAGAGCTCCTGTAGCTACTGGCTTCCTTATCGTGCCTGTAGAGGAGAGCATGATTTGTCTGGATGTGTCCAATACGTTTGCAGGCTGTAGAAGGCAGCGGGTCGTCAGAGCATGAAGTGGGCTGAGCACGAGCGACTTCTCATCCTTTGCATTCGCAGAGGAGCCAGGGTCGCTCGAAGGAGCGTGATGCCAAGGCGGCTTTGGAGATATTTTATGGGGACCTCGCTCCCCAGGCGGAGGGGAGCGAGAGAAGATAAAGGGATTAGGTGGAAATGGAGAGCTTTGGCAATGGAGAAGCTCAGAGCAGAAAGTTGGTGTGTGATTACTGATGAGCAGGGAAGGGTATGGAAAATAGAAGTGTGTAGTTTGTGCGGGATGAGTTAGGTGAGGAGGAGCCTCATGAGAAATGTAGAGGGTCCGTGGAGCAGGTGAGGACAGGGCTTTGGAGAGAAATGAGCAAGGTGCTACCTACCTGAGGGCTGTCTTGTTTGCCTATCTGCCATGTAGGATTCGTGCAGCTTCTTTAATTCCATGTAGGAAAAGCATTTTCCAAAGAGCCAGCCCCTTCCCTGGCAGTGAGTGTCCCTCTGCGCGGTGGCTGGGATGGGGAGCCGGGGGACTCGGCTTCAGCAGGAGGGCAGTAGCCCCCAGCCTTGTTTTCAGCCGCGTTCCCTGGGTACCCGGCGTCAGAGATGAAGAATAGAAACAGATCTTCTGTCTTCCTGCAGCGTATTGATTTTTTGCTCCCTGCTCCGGCCTTTTGCTCGTCCTTTTCAGCAGCTGGCGGTGGAATGAAATATAAGGTTTGAAAAACTAAAAATACAAAAAGTGACAGCTTCATTGCTCCGAGTGATGGTATTTCGAGGGGAAGCGTGACCTGCAAAGACGGAGACGATGCCAGTCCTGGCCTGCCTCTGCCTCCGCTCGCCTGGCGAGGAAGGGAGCGGTGAAAGGAAGGGGGGGCTCGGGGCCGGGGTGCCGAGCGGTGTCGCCGCCGTGCTCGGGAGTGACCCTGCTCCTTCCGCAGGGGCAGCTCTGGGTTGCTTTGGAGGTCTGGGAATGGGAAGGGCTCTCCGCAGTCCCGGGATGTGCTATTCTTGTCCCTGCCTCGGCTCGCTGTGCCACTCTGTCCCCATCGGAGAAACGAAGGTGGCGCGGGGACCCTCAGGAGATGGGAGCTGGGGTAGAGCTAACGCCCCAGTGCTGTGTCTCTCGCACCGCCGTACCTGGAGCAGCATTTTAAGGCTGTTTGCGGGCTTCTGTGTGGTTCCCAATTAGCGGCTGCTGCAGCTCGCTGCAACGCGGCAGCCTGCCTTCGGTCGGAGAGTGCCCAGCAGGGTTTAAATTACTTGTCATTTGCCTTGTTTTGCTTGGCCATTTGAATGGTTGACTCTCTCCTAATTGGCGTCGTAACCACTGGGGTGATACGCTCAGAGGTTCTTGATTGGATTCCTTCTTTTTGGGGGGTGGGGGGGGAAAGCCTGGCAGATGCCACAGAAATTAAGCAATGGAGTTTAATTCCTCTGTGTCGTTTGAGAGACAGGCAGTGGCAGAAACAAGAAATCCCTTGGGTTTTCCGTGTTCGGGCGAACTCAGCCTGGGATTTGGCTGGGGCAGGCAATGGTTAGGCGTGAGGGAGCTTCACCCAAAGCACGAGGGAGCTTCACGCAAAGGTGGAGGGCTGGAGGAGCCGTGCAGTCGGCGTGCTTGGGTTGTACCAGCAGAGATGGGGAATTTTGGAAGGCGTTTTAGGCTGGTAGGTGGGTCGATCTGTGCGTGCCTAGCGAGGAATTACACAGCCCAGAATTAGAGCAAGCACAAAAACGGCCCCTCTGCCGTTGCTGGCATCCCAAGGACGGTATGTATGGGATGGCTGGCTCCAACCTCAGGCTGTCAGCCTCCGAACTCCGGCTTTGCTGGTGGGCTCACACACTCGAGGGGTTTAGGATCCACATGAGCCCTGGGGAGCTTCTGTGCCCCGCCGCAGAGCCGAGCTCAGCGGTGCAGCGTTCCTCTTATTAAATCCGATGGCGATGAATGGGACATGACACCTGCGTATATGATTCAAATCGAGTCATCCCATTACATGGTGTAAATCAATAAACAAAATGTAGCCGCTGACAGCATTTACAGTTCCCCCTATTACTGCCAACCAGCCCATTTTCTGTGCATGAAAGAGGCATTTACACCCCATTTAACTGTGCTTTGACGCGGGATCCTGTTCCCAGGAAGAGTGGAGGCTTTGACAGGTGACATTAGGAGAAGGGGAGATCTACAGCGCTCGTTTGCAAAGACCTGAGCCAAGGGTTGTGAAACACATCTCCCCCTGTTTGTGCTGTCCTTCACCCTAATTGATGATGTGTGGGGTTGGAAAACAGAGCTTGGACAGGAGGTGGGGTGATGCCGGGGAGGATGGGACACGGCTGCGCTGGTGTTTCCCAATGGTTCACATCCCCAGCAGAGAGGGAAACGTTCTGTTTCCCCTTCTATCCTGGCTGGGGAAAGGTCTTTCTCTCGAGCTGAGGGACAGGGAAGAGGAAGGATGAGGGAGCAGCAGGCTGGGACATGCACCGAGAGATACCGCTCTTGGAACACCTCAACTGTCCGACTTGATTTTATTTAATGGGCTTTGCAATCTGGTGATTAATCTGGTAATCAGAGCAAATGTTACAGTAACGTCTGGCAATAAAAATATAACCTAAAGTAGATACAAACTCTCTTTTTCTTCTCTTTTTCTTTTTTTTTTTTTATCTCTGAGAAATTGTCAGTTGACATCTCTCCCCTTTATGAGAGACGGCAGGCAGGAGAGGGAGATGCCTGCGATAGGAAAAGCAGGTCCCTGCTGCATCTCGCCAGGGCTCAGAAAACTTCCCAGCTCCTCATCAGGGCTGAGCAGTTCCTCCGCTCTGAATTTAGGCAATCAGCACTAATTCATACAAGTATTTTTTAGGGGGTAGGCATGGACCAGGGATCAGATCTGGAACTGAAAATTGATAGTTTTGTCTCGTTTCTTGGAACTGCACCAAATCTCTGAATTATTCCAAAATGGACAAGAAAGGCTTCTCTTTCTCCCTGCCCGCCTTTGTTGTGGGTTGATTTTGCTGGTGTTTGGCCGCTGCGGTTGGCTGTGTGGATGAAAAGGGCAGTTTGTGACCACGAGGGAGAGACGTGGTTAGAAAACAGCAAACGGGAGCAGGGATTTTGCAAAATGTACTGCTTGAACATCGGTTTTGGCAGGACAGGGACATAAATCCAGGCATGCTTTTCACATTGTCCTACAGATTTCCACCAAAAAAAAAAAGGTCCCCTAAGCCCCAAAAACGCAGCTTGGCGAGAGTCAGCCCTGGTGTTGATTCTGGAGGAACAGTATTCCCATATGCTTTGCTTAGTCCAGATCTGCTTCCAGTAAATATCCTCGGCAGCCGGTATTGAAGTTCGACTCTCTGCCAGTCATCCTCATCTAAGACTCGCATTTATTTTATCCTTTGTGATTCCCCTGGTGAATGTCCGGGGCGGCTTTACTCCTTTCTTTCCCCAGCTCCTTGAGCTATTATCGCTCACCCTCGCGGGAACGGCGAGGCGAGGAGCCCCTGGCCTCTGGCGCTGAGGGATGCCGGGGCCGGGGATGGCATTTCCAGACTGACTCGATGCCAGACCCGAAGCTGGAGCCCCGCGGAGGTTGCGGGGAGCGGGCTGGAAAATGGGAAACGGCGCTGAAGCTCATGCAAGAAGTGGGAAAGGGGACGTTTCGATGCAGCTCCTCATTAGAAAGATTAAATGTATCAAACCGGGTTGTTTCTTCTTATTAAAACGGGTCGGGTTTGATGCTTCCTTTCTAATTAGGAACAAGTCGAGAAGGATTTGGAAATCTTTCATGTGATGGTGGCGTTTCGATGTTCGCCCGGGAGCAGTTTGCGTGTGCGCCGCTCCGCGCGGGGCAGTGCCGGCGTCGACAAAATAGCCCGGGACTTGAGGAGTTTCAACCCCCTAAAAAAAAAAGCTTAATGGCGGCAAGACAGCGCCCACAAAGTCATTAAAGCTCCTGGAAGGTCACCCGGCACTTGTGCAGCAGTGAGGCGAGCTGCCGGTGTGCTTGCCTGCCGGTGCGGGGTGCTTTTGCACCCTCTGGCATCGGGCGCAGTCATTAGCGTTGCCTGATTTCACTTTGCCACCTTGGGAAAGATGTTTCTTGATGCCGCCGTGTCCTGCGTGCCCTCCTCTGCCCTTCTCCGGGCTGCTGAGCACCGCGCTTTAACTTTGAAGGAAGCGCACCCTTCTTACGCATCTCTCCCATCTTTCCTTGGCTGTCTATCACCTTTTGCTGCCAAATTTCCTGGACTGTGAAATGAAGCTTTTATTATCTTCCAAGAAGGAGGGGGGACACACACACACACAGAAATTAAATTAGTGAAATTAAAAAGATGATGATGATGACGACTGTAACCTAACTTCAACCCTTTTCATTCCGCCTCACGTAGCGAGACAGCAGGCTGTGTTCTGGGGCTTCTGCTTGGATTGCTGTAAAGAACCGAACTTTTACTTTCAAATTAACCTGTCAAATCATATATTTATAAAGGAATTGAAGGCAGGAGAATGAGGGTCCCGGATATTCCCACGCATCAATTAGGGGGAAAATTAATTACAATTTACTGGCATTACCGCATTAGAGCTCCCTTGATTAGAGAGCAGATCGCTCTGTGCTCTGGAAAAAGTTAAAATAGAGGGTGTCGAGGGAGGGAGGGAGGTCGGTGCCGGGGCTGGCTCTGCGGGCGGGCACCCCCTCGAGAGCAGCCGCTCGGGGCTGGTGTTGCCCTCAGAAGAGATGTTTTGGGGCCTTGAGGGCATTGGACACTCTGAAAAGTGTTCGTTAGACCTTTTGGCAGAGCCCGTGGCTTGGGGTTGGGGTATTGCCAGTCGTTGGCACCTCGCGCTGCATCCCGGGGCTGATGAGATCCCTGCTTGAACCCATTGCCGGGGGAGTCCCAGAGGGCCGTGAGATCTTCCGTGTGTTTATTCTGGGGGCTACTGAATGTTTAATGTGCCCAAATTAGCGCTGGAAGGAGCTCGGGGGCCGTGGTTCCCCCAGGTGTCTGCTCACGTGGCGGCTAAACGGGACCCGCCGCCGCTCGGCAGAGCCCTGGGGGAACGGCTGCAAAAGCTGCTTTTCGATGGGAAAGCCAATATCCATCTCCGCGCCGCACCGCCGGGCCATTAGCAATTTGCTGCCGCGATAAAAGGTTGCGGCACATGGGCAGAGGCCACGGGGCGAGGGGAGGCGCAGCCGGTGCCCTGCCGGCGGCGGTTCAATCCCATACCGCTCTATTTTGCAGCCGCGGGCAGCGTCGTGCCGCGGGGAGGCTGCGGAGGGGGAAGGTCAGGGAGGTCTTCGGTGGGGTCTGGGAGGGAGGGGAGGGAGATACTGTGCTGCAGGGAGAGGGAGGGATTTCACGAAACTTTGAGCAAGTTTGGGAACAGATGAACCTGGCACGCGGCCGCCTTGCAAAGCCTGTTGGGTTTCATGTTTTGTGGTCTTTTTTTTTTTTTTTTTTT
>VUYV01000128.1:2528182-2541656 GCA_008711295.1 Anarhynchus alexandrinus
TCCAGGCAGAAGTGTGCCCTATGTGAGAGTTACTGTTTCCCGGCAGCTGGGACAGGGATATTTAATATTTGCCCTGGGAAGGTGAGATCAGGTGCTTGGAGAAGTGGTCCAGCTACTGGGACTGGTCCCAGACAGCTCATTTTTCCCTCTCCCCCTTGCAGAACGAGGGTTGCTTTATGGCCGGGGTGTGCCACCTCTTCTCAAGGACATTGCAGCCGTGGCACAAGGTGCCAGGGACGGCGTGGGAGGGGAGGGAGAGCCCAGAGCTGCTCTCTCGCTTCCCGTTTCGGGGTGGTGGTGGGCAGGATCCAGCCCCTGAGGTGCTGCTGTGCTGGGAGCCGTGCGGGCTGGGGAGGTGGGAGCTGCCTGGGATGGGTACGCTGGGAAAGGGGCTGCTTTCCAAGTGGGATCCAGCTCTGGCATCTCCTGCTTCCACAGGAAGAGCCTAAATCCTGGTCCTTGGAGGACAGCCCTGCCCCTAGAGAGAGCAAGACACCCACGTGGGGTACTACCACAAGAAGGGGCTTCTTAAGCCGAATGCCTTTCCTCCCCTATTTCCTAATCCCAGTTTCCCCTGTTTTCAGTGTGGGTTACACACAGTCCATCCCCGTCCCCCCGGCGAGGGGAAGGGCGGTGCAGGAGATCGAGGTCACGAGCAAAATGGTTTGTGTCTGCTGTCCCTTGGCGTCCCTGCCCCGGCGTGGGTCGCCCGTGGGCTGCAGTCCCTGGGATGCACCCTGTGGGTGCCAGCATCCCCTTCCAGGAGGTCCTCCCCAGTGCGCGCCCAAACAGGGGCCTGGGGTGCGAAGGATGCTCTGCCCTCCCCTGGGGGCTGTCTTGGCCAAACCAAACGTTTTGGGGATTGTTGCCTTCGGGGAATCTGTCACCCCTTTCGTGACCAGTACTTGCTGCTGCCGGTGGAACCTGCCGTGAGTGTGCCTGAGCAGTGGGGAGAGCCTCTTCTGCAGCAGCTCCAGCCTGATTTACACCAGGGCAGGATCTGTCCCGCCGAGGGAGCTGAGGGTGGGAGAGGCACCGGGGTTAGGGACCCCGAAAGCGCGAACATTCCTCTGACAAGCTGTTTGAAGCCGAGTTGATCAGAGAAGGTGACAGCCCTGCCACATCTGGGAACAGTTTCTGTGTCCTCCTTGCTGACAGGAGGAGTTTGATTCCTTTAATATTTGATGTGTTCTGTCTTTTGCAATGTTTGTTTTTGGCATTGTGGGGTTTGGCTTTATTTTTTTCCTTTTTTTTTTTATTAACCTACGCTGCTCCTCAGAAAGAGCTTCTTGTCTGCAGTGTGGATGGGAGTGAGAGGGCAGGGGAAGGGGAAGGCGGTACGATAGCAAAGGTGACACTGGGGTGGCTGGAAACTCTGCCGGACCCTGTGAGGTTTCTGCTGCTTCTCCCCATCCTCCTCCATCCACCCTTCCAGCTGGAGTTAGGTGCTTGCATCCTTCCCATGTGCAAGAGGAGGCAAGGGACCTGCAAGGGCCCACCCCTTCCTACATGCCACCAGGGTGCAGGTGACCCCGTCCTGCCTGTGTTCGTGGGGTTCCCACCTGTGTGTGGCCACCCCTCCACCTCCACCCCTGGGGAATGCGGGGACCGAGCTGGCTCCGGTGCTGGGGAAGGGTCCGACTGCTCCATGAGTCCCCTTGGACCTGTCCTCACAGGGGAGGAGACGGGTATTTTACTGTTGTACAAGGAGTCTCTGGCCAGGTGACCATGCGCGATGTGACATAGTGAAGCCTTCGGTGGCTCCTGGGCAGCGGTGGTGTTGGGGATGTGTCCACTCAGAGACTGGCACTGGCAAAACCTCTTGTGTGGTCGGGATGCTGGTAAGGCTTTTCACCCTCCTCCTGTGCCCGGTCCCCTCCTGTGTCACTCTGCTTGAAGGAAAGGGGTGGTGGCGGGGCAGTAACCTCCTGGGAAACTCTTGGACCATCTTGCTTCAGACCCTTTTTCCCAGCCAGGGCCCGTCTCCTGCAGGATAAGGAGCTGCTGGCGGCTCCGTCGGAGCGTTTCCAGCAGCTGGGTGCCCTTGGGCTCGGCGCGGCAGCTGTGGCGAAGTGCCGGCGCAGAAGTCCCACCTGCGGGATGCCGTGTTCCCGCGCCCGGCCCCCGCCGTACCCGTTTGCCGCTGCAGATGGGCAAAGCTCCCGCCTGGAGAGCGAAATTCCCCGCAGTCGGGACGACTTCAGCTCCCCCGCCGGCTCCCTTCCCTCTCCTGGCACGTCCCCGCGGAGGGGAACGTCCCTGCGTCTGGAGATGCTGAGCTGAGGCTCTCTCTGTGAGAGGAGAGGGCAGGGGAAGAATTGGTTTAAGGCGTGCAGGGTGGGGAGAGGCTNCGAGAGGAGAGGGCAGGGGAAGAATTGGGGAGTCTGTGTGCAGAGCAAGAATCTGCTTTTTTGGGTTTAAGGCGTGCAGGGTGGGGAGAGGCTCTGGAGGCAGCAGGACAGGGTGGTCAGGGCTACTGCGCTTCTCAGATGGGCGCCTGGAGCAGGACCAAGCTGGGGAACGTGTTCCCCTTCGTGTGCCTGGTGGGAAGGCAGGAGCAAGACCCCGGAGATGATGAGCGGAGGCTCTCCCAGGCTCGGCGCTGGCAGGGTGAGCTCTCTTCCATACAAAGGCTTCCTCCCCTTGACATAAATTTAAGTGGGTGCCGCAATTACCGCCGGCTCTGACATCTGAAATGAGCGGAGCCACCCTTGCTGTAAGTCGTTGCCAATCTGATTGCGAGGCAGAGCAGGGAAAAGTCAAATTCTCCAACAAAGCAAAAAGAGAAAGGGGAAAAAGTCGTGCCTGGCCGCTGGAGGTGGGGTTGCCTGCTGGGGCAGGACGGGAGGTGGTGCTGCTCTTATGCCCTCGCATAAGGGATGTGGTCCGGGCTCAGGTTTGAAGGTCCGTCACCTTGGGTATGGTGGGATGGGGAGGTTCATCCCTGCGGGATTTGGAGGTGTGGGTGCCGGCGTGAGACAGGCCAAAGCGGAACAAATCAAGGATGTGCATTTGTAGGCATTTGCCTGGGCGAATTTCTTTCTAAGCTCTTTCTGGAGGAGTGGGGCTGACATGGGAGTTAGTTGGGCTGGAAGGAGATTACTGCTGCTTGGCTCCAGGTCAGTCACACAAATCCTGCTTTCTGGTTGCTTACCGAAAGCTGGACACGATGTTCTTGACAGCAAAGCTGTGGTTTGAGCCTCCTGAGCGAAGGAGCACGAATTTCTATGAATTTCCCTGTATCCAACTCTGTGTGCCTGAGCTGTTGACCATCTCTGCCCGAGGATGCTGGACAACCAAACTCCAGCTCCTGCCCGCTGTCAGGGCTTTTGAAACTCTCTGCCTGCATTTCCTAGGGGATTTTCCTCCTGCCCACCAGCAGGGAGGAGGAGGAGGAGGGCAGTGCCACAGGGTCCTTCGTGCCCGCCCCATCTCCCTGCATCCCACCGGGGTGCATGGGCAGGGAGCAGCCGAGCGCCCTGGGCAGCCATCGCTCCTCTTCTGCTCTTCTCTCCCTCCTCCTCCTCCTTTTCCTCCTCCCAAGGTGCGTTTCTACATCTGTCGGACGTGGCGACGTGCCAGCTCGGTTAATTACAGTCTGCTTACCTGAATTCCCCTGTGCAATTCCGCCTGGATAACGTTATCCTTCGCTGGCTGGCCTTTAAAGTAGCCCAGGGGGGGAGGAAGGCTGCCGGACCCCTCTGCCTTTGGGGTGGAAATGTGGGTTTCTCGATGCTCAGGGCTCCCCCAAGGCAGCAGCAGGGCAGTCATGGTTATCCCTAAAGGGTTCAGACCCAGTCCTGTGCCCGCTTGGCTCTGGGATGGGTCTGGCATCCGTCTGTCTGAGAGGGCATCCGTCAGGGATGGTGGCAAATGCGGTACTTGGGAGCGGAGCTGGAAGCTGGGAGCATCGCAGGAGGTGAATGAATGCACTTCAGGGCTGCTCTGATGGTTAAGTGGACAAGATAATGCGATACTTCTTTTTTTCTTATTGGCCCAACAGATAAGTTATTAATGCACGCGCTTTCAGGCGGCGCGTGTGATTTGCATGGATACAATAGAGCAAGATTTTCGTTATTTGGCGGGGCGCTGCTTGATCAAGGGCTGCTGAAAGGAACTCGGGGCTGATTTTGTGCACTATTTATTGTTCTTCATTACCAGCCGGCCGGGCGCTTTGTCCCGCCTCAGCTCACCGCCTCTCCAGCGTATCATTAGCAAAAGAGAAGCGTTTCACGTGTGCCTTGTCGGATGATAAAGTTATCAACATTCACAGTTAGGCTGCTTCAGTTGTGGGCCCTGGTTCAGGCTTTGTCGGAGGCAGTGATTTGTGTTAACAAAAGCCCTCATCTACCGCGCTCCAGATGAGATGCGAGTCTGATGTCTTCAGAAGAGGAGCTTAGGAGGCGGTGGCGTGGGAGGTCCTCTCTCCATCACCCCGTGCTCCATCTCAGGCCCCTTTCAGGCCGGCCAAGGCAGAGGAAGGATGCCCTGAACCCCCCAAATCTCTTGCTCATCCCGTGCTGTCCTCCAGCTCGGGCGGTCCCCGGGGTCTCCGGGGCAGCAGCGTGCTCGCAGCCCGCCTGTGATACCCGCAGACCCTCCTTCGCTGCAGGCAGGTGCCTGGCGGTCGCTCATGCTCTAAAGCCGCTTTTTCTTTGCTCACACTCATTTTTTCCATACTCTCTCTCTGGAAGCCGATGTAATCTCTTTCCTTATTGACACTCACTGCGGATCTTTACTGAGAACAGCATCCAGGGGGGATGCTGGTGGCTTGGGAGCTGGGCTGTCAGGCTACCGAAGCCCCGTTATTTGCTACTGCCGTTCCTCCCTGCTCACTTTAACCTGTGTCCTGTGCTGGGACAGCAGTGTGGGACCGCAACAGGGATCCTTGATAATGCAAATTGCTTGGAAAGGGGTTCCCCTTGCTCTGGCATCCCCGCTCTATAAACAGCAGAGTCTTTGGGGAGCTCCTGTTATCTCCCCTCCCCGGGAATCGGTCCCTTCCACCAGCTCTCTGGAGCGTGGGGTTCAGGGCTGCTGGCGACGGGGAGGATTTGATATTCAGGGCCGTAGGGGCAGGAAAGCGTAGCCTGAAAGGTGTCAGTCCAATCTCTCCGGCCTCTGTGCCTTTATTTATCTGAAATCCCACAGAGCCATCCTTCACTGCAGCTCGTATCAAAACTCATCGCGTTGTGGCATGGGTTTTGCAAGGTGGGTTTTTTGGGTTTTGTTTTTTTTTCCCCTTAAAGCCCCAGTTCCTGCGGTGGCGCGGGAATCTCAGGCTGCTTTTTCCTTCTAATGGGAAAGTTTCTCAGAGTGCCAGAGCAAAACTGGGAGATGTGAGCCTTCAGAGGTGAAGCTGAGGGTTATTGCCCGTAAGCAGCCGGTTTTCTTCTGTGCCACCGAGCTCGTCCGTGAGGTGCTGTGAGCCGAGTCCAGCCCTGCTTGTTCCGCAGAGTAATTGTACAGGTGTCTGTGTTTAATCTAGGAGCTGCAAAAGAAGCAGCCGCACCTCTCCACCCTCCTCTTTTTACCCCATATTCCATCTTGGAAAGCTCAAGGGTTGTGCGATACCCGGTGTCCCCCGCAGCCCCTGAGAGATGGGGACCTGGCATGCAAGGTGTGCAGGCTGCTTAAATCTCTCTTCGGCAGAGACACAGCAGCTCCTGGAAACGCTTGCAAGCCCTCGGCAGGTGAGGGAGGGCGCTGGGCTCCGGGCAGGACGCTGCCAAGGAGGGGAGGGTCGCGCGACAGCTCTCTGAGGCCGGCCGGCCCTTCGGCATATGGTGCCGTTGTGCTCGGGTGCTTCGTTTTTTAAAGAATTATCAAAGAACCCGGCCATCTGGGCCCCCTCGCCGCTGCCGGCACGGCGGGGCGCCGAGCAGATGGTTTGCAAAACAAAACAGCTTCGGCTGCGGAAGGGAAGGAGACCCGTCCAAAGTGGCCGCGGCTCGGCCCCCGGCGCCACCAGCACGGGGCTCGCCAGCAGCATCCTCCCCGTGAGCGGAGAGTCGTAGGGTTGCGGAGGTTGGAAGGGACCTTTAAGATCGTCAAGTCCAACCATTAACCTCCCCTGACGAAACCACTTCTGAACCGCGTCCGAAAAATGTTCTAAAAATGTCTAAAACGTTCTAAACTAAGTACCACCTCTACCCTTTTTTTAAACACCTCCAGGGATGGTGAATCCACCCCCTCCCTGGGCAGCCTGTTCCAATGTTTGATAACCCTTTCCGTGAAAAAATGTTTCCTAATACCCAATCTAAACCTCCCCTGGCATAACTTGAACCCATTTCCTCTCCTCCTATCACTTGTCACCGGGGAGAAGAGGTCAGCCCCCATCTCTACCCCCTCCTTTCAGGTAGTTGTAGAGGGTGATAAGGTGTCCCCTCAGCCTCCTCTTCTCCAGGCTGAACACCCCCAGTTCCTTCGTCCCCGCACGGGCTGGTGAACGTGTGACGGCCCCGCCGAGGTTTGCCCAGCATTTTAGGGGACCGGCCGCCCCGCTGCCTGCGTTACCTGAGCTCTCCCTTGAAAAATCCTTCAGCCGTCCAGTTGCTGACCCCGAGGTGTGACAAGCTCGCCGCTCTTGCCAATAAAGTAGTGACTGGCTTTGAATAATATCTGACAATTACGTGCTGAGCCCCGGCATTATGCAATATTTATGCATGCGTCTGGACTGTAAAGCAGTGATTATCTAGAAGGAGTAATTGTTTGCAATCTTACACTTGAATTTCTTTGCCGCTTTGGCCTGGGAGAGCCACACTGTTAATCAGCGGCACACGCCGCCGCTCGTTAAGCGCTTGCACTGAACCCGAGCCCCGCCATTAGCGCAGCGGGGCTCCGCGGCGGCGTCTCGGTGCGGTGGCACGAGGCTTTGCGCGGCGCTGGGCTGGAGCGGGGAGCACGGAGGGTTATTTTCTTGCCGGGGGCTGTCCGATGGCTCCCGGTTTGGGAAGGGAGGGGAGGTGAGGAGGGGCCGGCACCCAGCCCCTGCCGGCTGAGCTGGCGTGGGAGGATGGGCTTCGATGTGATGAAGAGCAGACGCGTGCCCTCAGCAGAAGGGCTGAGCCCAGGCGCCCCGTTTTTGGGGTGGTGGCCAAGCTCCCCTGCCTTTCGCCCTCCCGGACACATGGGGCAGCTCGATGGTGCCCGTGGAGCGGAGCAGTGATTGAAATCTCTCTTTGTTCCTCGCCCCCTCTCTCCACCACGGCAGCTGCCTTTTATTTTTTTATATATATATATTTTTATTTTTTTTTCTTTTCCCCCCCTTCCTCCTCTTCTTTTTCCGAGTGGTGTTTGCTGTCAGCCTGGGCCGAGGAGGGAGGTGAAAGCTGAAAAGACAAATGCAGGCTGTCACACCGCAGGGGTGGGGTGGGAAGGAGAGGGCAGCGAGTCCTCCTGCCCGTCACGCTGGGGCCACGGGGGTGACGCCTGTTCCTGCGGCGGGGAAGAAAAAGCCTATTTTGGGGAGAAAACAAGCTTTGCCGTTCGCTTGGCAGGCGAAATGGTTTTGCAACTTGCAGTCCGTCGCCGACCAGCGGCAGTGCGGTCGCGGCGTTGTATCCCGGTGTAATTCCCATAGGGATGCTTGGCTTGGAGATGGAGGAGGGAGGCTCGGGGGACCGGGAACTGCACCCAGGTGGGAGCTCGCAGGCAGCGGAGACACACAATGTGCCTGGTCAGCAAAAGGAGAGGCCAGGATTACTGCTGCCACAGCTTGTTAACATAAACTAATACAGGCTGCTGCGTTGGACGCGGAGAGATAGGAGGGAGAAAAATGGGAAGCGTGTGCAGGAATAAGGGCCCTGATAATGAACCTGGCAATGAGAATGCAAAGCAAAACAAAACAGGAAGAAATGCTTTCCTTGCAGAGCCTGGGCTCTATCTGCTCCAGCTTCTTGCTGGCTTTCGAAAGCTTTCTTCACCTCTATCCTGCCTGGGGTTGTGGTTTCCAGCAATGCTTCTGGGGTCCCCTGTTTGTTCCAGCGTTGTGGGAAGAGAGAAATGTCTCAGTTGGGGCCCCGCTGGCACCAACCCTGGTTCACGGTGTGTGTGCGACCAGGGCGATGCTTCATTGTACCTCCAGGGACTGGAGCTCACAGCAGGAGACACGTTACCCATGACCGGGATGGGTTGTGCACCCTTCCCATCCCTTGCAGGATTAGTTTCTGGAAGAGCCAGCGGTCGAATGGCTTTGGCCGGTGCTTTGGGTTCCTGCAGCAAAGAGCAGAGCAAAGTCTGTAGCTTTTCCTGAGAAATTTGGGGGGAGGAGGCTCCTCGCACACCCTGGCAAGGGAGGGATGCAGGCATCGCCCTGGGGTGGGCTGTGTCAGTAGACAGCCACGTTGAGCTGTTGGGTTGCAAGAGGGCGGGTGACCTCCAGCCCCTCTTTTTTCGGTATGAAAAGCATGGGGGACCAGGCGCCCGCCCCAGCAGCGTGGGGCCAGCCCTCGTTGAACGGCAGCGCCGGTTTTATGAAGTGTGGCTTCTTGCCTAAAGGGTCCTGTCTTATCACAGGTCCCTCAGCCGTGGACGATTCATCTGTTTTTATGGTGATGACGGAAGAATCCAATCTGCAGCCTGTAGCCGGAAAGTTCAGAGCCACGCAAGGCTGGCTGGGGAGGAGAGCGGGTTTTATTGATGGTCTGGGCTCCTGGAGGTTGTGTGGGAGGAATCTTGTTAATGGCTCCCTTGGGCCATTGCCTCCTGACTCTGCCATATCTCCTTATTCGCCCGCCTCGGCTCGTATGCTTTCTTCTTTTTTTCTTTTTTCCCTTTCTTTTGGAGTAAATGTGGGCACTTGCAAAGGCTTTGGAGAATATGGGACTTCGCCGAATCCACCCCATAACCTGGTGCTGGGTGGGGAAAGGGTGATTGCCAGCGGCGGCCGCCTGACTTGTGCGTCCTTCTCGCGGGAACGGCGATGCTCGCTTGAGTTGCGGGGCGTGCGGATCAGGCTCCAGCGTTCCGGCCTGGTTTTGATAATTAATTGATAGTCGAAAATGTTTGACAAACAAACAGCAAAGAGAAATCAAACCCGCTCACGTGCGCATTAACATTTCATATTGCCTTTCTTGTTTGTTTGCTTTTAAATCACAAAATGCTGTGATACATTTTTAATGGAAAGCGCTATTGGCCGTTTCCATCACTATTTCAATAACTTTCCTGATAAAAAAGAAGTTCAATACAGAAATGTAATGGGATATTTTAGGAGGTGGGCGACAGGTTTTTGACAACCGTTTTCATTTCTACAAAGGCTGTTTTTGTCAGGGAGAAACATATTTGAAAACATGCTTGCTTGAAAAAAAACCACTCGGAGCTCTCGGGATGCTCTTTGATGGCTCCCTGCATCCTCGGCATCTCGGGGCGGTACGGGGCGGGCTGTGCGTGCTGCGCTGACTGCTGGTATTTAGCGGGTGTTGATCTCAGTGGCTGTGCCCAGGGCAGGGTCCTCAGCCCCTCCAGGGCTTCTTTCTTCGCAATCACACCTTGCAAACCTCCTTAAGGCGCTCTCAGAAGAAAATCCTCCCTGCAGGCTAAAGCCCGTGACTTGCACATGACTCTCTTATCTTGAAAGCTTAACTAAAGTTTTTTTCCCCCCCCAACTCTTTCAAGGCAGGAGATGAAAGGCGTGTTTGTGTGTATCTGTGTGTGTATGCAAGCACAGTAAATAGTGGGTGGGGAATATTAATACAGGACTAAACCCATCCCTGGCATGAATCACAGGGAAGACATATGTTGCGACAACTTTCCTAAGGGGGTTCTGGCCAAGGTAGATACCAAGAGTTCCCTGGAGGGAAGGAGGAGGGAATGACAGCTCTTTTCTTTCCAAGACTGATGTAATTAAAGAGTTATAATGTCCTTTAACTTCCCTGCCCTTGGCACTGTTGTGCACTGGCGTATTTATTTATTATTTTTTTTTAGCACTGATGAGTGGCTAATAGGCTTTATGCGGAGAGGCAGGAGGTCCAGAAATACAGCTCAGCATTGCGAACAGAGCAGATTATTGTATTTCCCTGGGAGTCAGCATCCATCCATCCGTCCATCCATCTTCCCCGTGGGGCAGACTCTGTGGCGAAGGGTGAGGTGAAAACCACCGTCCTTCCCGCTGTCGGTTAACACGCTGAACTTTGTAAAGGGAAGCTTATTTTAATTTAATAGAAAAATACATTATACATAATCCTCGCAATAAATTTCCATCTGATCTGAAGGAGAATCTACCGGCGTAATGCGTCCGCCCAGCCCGGCCCAGATACCTGCAGATCTGTGGCTGCGTGGCTTAAATAATAACAATAACAATACCAGTAGCAATAATATCCTTTGCTGCTGTCCTTGAGTGACAAAGATGATGGAAAATGAAGTTGTAGATAGCTGGAGATGACAATGTGAGTATCCTCTACCCATCTTCCAGGTTATTAGCAGGTGTCAGTCACTGGAAGGAATCTAATCATTTCCAGACGCGGCGATGTCTCCAAACATCAGCCGTGGTGCTGTGGCCGGAGAAAGCGAATGGTTTTTATGGGCTCGATTCCCATTTTTGCTCAGCCCTGTTAGAGAGGCGGTGCCGGTGCAGATGTCCATGGCCGCATCGCATCGCTGCTGTTGGGGGTGGGGCTGACACCCCGCTCCTGGGTGTGTACAACCCCTGCTACCTGCTGGGCTGGGGACTTGCACCACCCATGCTTTCATACCTTGCTCTGCTCACCGCCCTTATCCATCCCTCAGTTATCCATCCCTCATCCTTGCTTAATCGGAGAAGGACGGTGATGGCGAGGCTGTGGCTGGTGAGAAAGGGGGGAGCACGAGAGCGCTCGCCCGCTTCCCCGTCCCTCCGGACGTGGTGTGCGTTTCACGAGCTCTTCTGGAGCAAGTCACAGAGGGGGAAAACTGCGTTGCTCCCTTTGAGTCAGCATCCTCGGCGGGCAGCGGGATGAACACGCAGTAACCATCGCGTTTTGAATGGACACACAGCGCACACGATGGGCGTCAAGGCTTGCTGCCGTGGGGGGGGTGGGGAGGGGTGGCTCCCTCGCACCTTTCCCGGAGGGTCCGGCTGGTCCGCAGGAGCGGGGGAACCGCACAAGTCCATTGTTTTCCAAGCAGGTGGTGCTCTGCGAGCTTAAAGTGAGCACCAGATGGGCAGAGATGATGAAAGAGGCATCGGCGTGAAAGGCTTCCCTCTAGGGTGTTAAATATTACATTCACCGAGCCCGCCGAACTGTTGAAACCAATAGAACTAATTAGAGAGCCGATGCCCGGGAAGGACGCGCCTTGGCTAACAGCTGAAAGAGATGCCAGATCATACAAAAACCTCCCTTTGTCTGCCCCAGCATCTCGCCTGAGCCGTCATTTTGGGGGGACAGCACTGGAAAAGGGAGCGTGTCCCCGTGTCCCGGGACCCACCTTCCAGCGTGGGCGAGGGCTGGGAAGCGGGGGGGCAGCTGGCTCCTGCGCAGCAGGGGGTTTTCCCTCCGCTTCTCATCTGCTCAGCAGGTTGAGAAGACCTCAGCGGTGTTCGCGTGCCTTTGGAGAGCTGTGCCGTGTCCTGTCCTCAGCCTGCGAGGAGTTCCCAGGGGATGGGAGAGAAGGAGCAGGGCTTGCCGGGGTCGTGGGGGCTCTGGAGAGTCACCGTCATGGGGCTCTCACCCTAATGATATCGCGATGAGCGGCAGCTACTCTTTTTTGGTGACGAGCCAGGCTTTGTAAGCAGCGAGACCTGCTGAACCCATCAGCGCAGGCTGAGCGCAGCATCCTTATGGGTTTGGCTGGATTTGAGGTCTTAACCCGCAGCTACCGTGCCCTCCCCGGCCTCGACAGGGGGCTAACGTGTGCTGCCATGCATCTTACCCCCTGCCCCCCCCAAAAATCAGCCTTTCCCCAGGTCTCCATCTTCTGCCGCGGCGTGCGGGAGGAGCCGTCTCCACGTCGTGAGCGGGAATAAATCCATTCCTGTGCCCTTGTCAGTCTGGGGTCCTCTTCTCTTAATGGGCTTGTTAAGAGCCTGCGTGCCAACAGCTGCCCTGAAAGAGGGCAGAATTAGCCAAGCCAGCCCGGACCATCTGTGGTCGCAGTCAGAGCTCCTTCGCATCTTTGTGCCGCAAGTGCCCCTCTGCCTCCCCCTCCCTGGCAGCCCTAGCAAGGGAAATAATAACAATAATAATAATAATAATAAAAGAAAAGGAATTAAGACAAGTAGGCAAACATAAAGATGAGTTGTTGCGTGGCGCCTGTGCAGATTCTGATCTCAATGTCAAGGGAGCATCGTTCCAGCCTAATGGCATCTTTCCGCGAAAGCGCTTTGTAGCAGTCATAAATAAACATGCCGGCTGAAAGGCACGATAACAAAAAGAAAAAAAAGGAAACTGAGGCAGCCAGGATCTCTATTATTGAGCGGACAAAGCGTCTGTGATTAGTAAGAACAGGGGAGAGGAGAGGGTAAAAATAAAAGGCGGGCGATTGTGTTGCTGCCTTGTCTGTGTCAAGAGAGGATCTGGCTGTGGTAGGTTGACAGGTTGTCTGGATAAATAGTTTGGGGGCAGAACATGCATTTCTGATGGAACTTTCTTTTTTTTACAGCCGAGATCAGGAGCTCCAGAGGTACTGTCAAGGACGGACGAAGCTCTATAAATCAGGACAGGCTTTTTTGTCTGTCTGAAAAGTCTTATCTCGGAGTTCGTCCAGGCAATTTTTTGAGGTCTCTCTAGCTTCCTCCCTTCTCCTTATCAGAGCGCCGCAGCTTTAAATGCAGATAGATACCCTCTAATGGAAGCACAAGCCAGAGCCCTCACTCCTTGTAAGTGCCAGCTCATAATTTAGTTGTGTGCCCTTTGGCACCGGTGCATCCATCAAGAGAAGCGGAGGCAGCGGCACCTCCCGGCGCGGCGGCAGCGGGGGGCTCGCCCGCGGCGAGGGGGACCCCCGGCTCGCGTCCGCCTTGCTCCGTGCGGGATTGAGCCGTCTGTAAAATGGGCTGAGGACGGTGTGTTGGGGTTTTTTTTGTACCGTGCGGTTGTGTTGAGGGGGATAAAGAAACCCTTTCTGGCGTCTGAGGCTGCAGGGTGGAGATGAGGAGGGTGCAGAGCAGCCAAATCTTTTTAGTTTTTCTCTCGCCGTGTCTTTTCTCACCCCCACTTTTTGTATTCCAACATCAGCTGGGAAGGAAGGGCCGGTTTGTGGCTTGGTTTTGGGTTTTTTTTTTTTTGGCTGGCTGTGGTCCAGAAGGGACGTCAAGCAGCCCAAATCAGAGCTCCCCAGGATGAAAACCGAAACGGGGGGCGGGTTTCTGGGGTGAGCGGTTTCGTGGGGGAAGGTGTCCAGCAACCCTTTGGCTGCCGCGGCCCTCCCCAAACCTCCTCGACCCGTTTGAAATTCGCCTTCTCTCACCAACGGCGCACGGCTAATGGCGACGCTTCACCATTCCCGACAGCTCCAGATTGTTAATTCTCCCTGGCTTTTTTTTTTTTTTTTTCCCCTC
>VUYV01000128.1:2541679-2563042 GCA_008711295.1 Anarhynchus alexandrinus
CCTTCTGGCTAAAGCAGCGTGGTGCGGCAGCCCGCGAGCTCCTCACCTGTGGACACGTGAAGGGGGTTTAATAGGTTTCTTCTCTTTGCCCCACTGGGCTGTGACCGGGAGGGGAGACAGAGCCGCCCCAGTCGCTAATTGCTTTGGCCCCGCAACTCCCGCGCGATGAGAAAAGATTAAAAGGGAAGGAAAACAGCTATTATATCTCTTTCTTGAAAAAACTTGCAGCATGAAAGGCTCATTAACATCATTAGTGTTTCATTAACCTCTAGCCAGACAAATAAGCTGGAGGTAATTTAACGGGATAGGGGGAAAGAAGGAAAATTAAAAATTACCCAGGTGTAGGTGACATTCCTCCCGCTTGCCTGCGCGGTGCGGAGGGGCGCGGGACCGGGCCGGGGGGGCGCTGCCAGCGCCGCGCCGAAGGGCTGCAGGTAATCACCAGCGGGGAGAGGCATTGATTGGCGACGAAATGGGATTTCGTTTGAACGCGGCGGCATCTGAGATCTTGAAAAGGAGCGTGGCGCCCGCACAATGCTGACTTCANAAAAAAAAAAAAAGAGAGGAGGGGGGAAAACACTGGTGACTGCAAAAATGACTTTCTTTGTTTGAGTAAAACGCTTTCTCCCCTTGTTAATTTTTTTTGTGGGGTTTTATTTGATTTTTATCTCTCCCCAAGTTTTTGTGCTCCACCCCCACCCTGCTCATCCCGAGTCCACATACACACGCGGAGAGCTGTATTTCTGTACATGCAGACGCACACTCCGGCTGCTGTTTTGTGAGTCCAACTCACCGCCTCTCTCGCAACTGCCTTCCCCGTAGCAAGACCTTCTGGTATGAAAGGAGCATCGTTAGTTCCTCCCCGAAATCTAAAGGTGGATTGAAAATGTAAAGAAATTGCGGTGCTTTTTTTTTTTGCTCCTCGTTGTAGTGTGCTCTGGTAGCTTCCAGGATCGCCTGATTAGTCTGGGTCCTCCATAAGCAAGTGGTAAGGGTCATTTTCTGCCTAGAAGAGAGGTGAGACTAAAGAAAATTAGTGAAGGGGAGATGTTTCTCCCTATCCCTGTGATGCCCGGTTGCAGAGGGATGAAGGTGACTTGCCCAAGGTCACCTGGAGGAGATCGTGTTGGAGCTGAGTTGAACGTGCTCCTCACGGATCCCGAGTTTTCCACTTGTTCCCCTGTCCCACAAACCGGACCCTGCACAACTTCTTCCCTGCAAGGTTTGCCTGTTTATGGGTCGTTTTTGCTTTGTGGTGTTAGGACCAGCGGGTTTCCTGCTGTTGTCCGTGGGGGTGGGAGGAGGACATCTCTGCCGCTTCCTTAGCTCTGATCCCGGCTTTCCCATTTGCTCCGTCTGTGGCTTTGAATAAGTCACCTAACTTCCAGGGCTGTGTTTTCCATAGCCATAAAATGTGGATAACTCTTACGGCGTTGTTTGAATTAGTGCTTTAAGCGCAAAACATGACGTTAATGCAAATTTTCCTGTCTTTACCCACTTTTTCTCTGGGTTTACTGCGACGAGAAGTCTCAGCAGAGTGGGTGGATGTTTGCTTGAGCAGAGGTGATCGGGCTGTTGTCCGGCACGAGGAAGGGATGGGAGATGCTCAATAACACTGCGCCGCTCACTCGTGCGCATTTTTGGTACCACCTGGAGCCCCTGCGCTGCATAAGGACTTAAAAAAGCTGCAGTCCTTAGTGCTGCAGGAACTTCTTCTAGTGCGAGTCAGCCCGAGACCTCTGTATTTCACAGGATGCCCCGGCAGCCCGCGGGCACAAACCGCCTCTACATTGTGCTCTCCCCTGTTTGTGTCACCTTGGCTCCTGCTTGTTCCTGTCGTGCCGTGCCTGCGCTCGTATTCCCGCGAGGATGGAGCAGGTGAAATTGCCCGGTGAAAAAGGATCCTCCCACGTGGGCTGCGAAGGGAAAGCAGCAACGCAAGCGGGGCGGGAGCCAAGAGCTGGATGTTTCTGCGTCTCGTGTCAGGTACAGCTTGCAAATCGCCGTCTGCGATGACAAGGACGGCCTCGGCGGCTGGATCCTCGCAGGCAGAAGGCGGCATGCCTGTCCTGGGGAGCGATGGTTGGTGTGGTGATGGGGGAAGGTGCTCTCCTTCAGATGCAGCCTCCAGCCTTGGTGAGATGCCTGCTGCAGGCCAGCCCTGGGGCTGTGGATGGCATAGCCTGCAGCTGCAGGTACAGATGTGGACCCCACTTAGCCAGATGTGTGGGTGACAAGTCTGATTCTCTCTTTAGGCAGGGCAGGCAAGCCAGGAAAGGCCCGAGGAATGTCTTTAAGCATCTCCAAGTTAGCCTGTGTGGTACAAAACTCAGCCAAATTTCCTGGGTGACCTGATATTGAGGAGTTGAGCTGAGTCGTCTGCTACGGGCTGGTGATTTGGGGTGCTTGTCTGAGCGGGGACCTGCACATGAGCAGTCATGGAGAGCTTTCTGAGAATTTGGGACCCTTTTCTGCCAGATGAGGCCTTTGAACAAGGCGGCATTCAAAATCACTTGGGGAAATCTTGGTCTAGTTTTGCCATCGTGAAACAGCACAGACTGAAACACTATAAAGATCATTTTTATTGCCACCTATCGGTGTTTCTATCTGTGTTTCCATCCCATCCTTTTGACAACAGTATATGAGCAGCCAGGATTTATCCTTTCCAGCTAAATCTCTTTCAACCCATGCAAGAAGCCCAGGAAATGATTTGACAAAAATATATAGTTCACCGAAATTATTCAACCCTCAAGCGCTCAGGTTTAGGTCAGTGTAAATTTGGAATAAATATTTGTTCTGGTTCTTATCTTAGCCAAGCTGATTTACCCAGCAGCAGCTGATAACTCCTTTTAAATTCATTGCAGAATCATCTTCTTCCAAATGCTTATTTCCCCCCTTCTTCCCCATGTCCCTGCCTGGGTTTGTTATCATGGGGTGGCACACATGGGCACTGGATTGCTGACGAGCTTTGCAGGATCCTCAGCTCTCTGTTTTTCCAAAATGAAAAACATGCACGGGAAGTGCATGGCAATGTCTTCTTTTTTTAATAGAAATTCATCAAAAAATTGGGAAAAGCTTCTCCAACTTTTCTTTAAAAGCCCAAATTGGGAATAAATGTCTGACTTGCACAAAAAATAGTGTTTAGTTAATCTATGGTATCTTTTCACTTTTAAGCAGACTTTTTTTGTCTCTGAACCTAAGCATTTCCGTCTTTGACTACAATTCTCTTACTTGAGGTGGAGAGTGCTTTGGAATAGAATTATTTACCCATTTCTGTTTCTATGAACAGACTTTAAATGAGCTTAAAACCAGGAGCTGCACTTGTCCTGGCTCCTGTCAAGCTCTTTGGCTCTGCCACCCCTTCCCAGCCCTCTGCATTTCCTGCATCTGCTCCTCGCTTTCTGCAGCGCAGGAGTACGAGAGATGGCAAGGAAAGGGGGTCTTGGAGCATCCTTGCCCCCTGCATCCCTCCCGGTCCAGCAGCATCCCTGCCCCTGCATCCCTCCCATCCGGCAGCATCCCTGCCCCTGCATCCCTCCCTGCCCGTGCCTGGGGAAGCAGCACCATCTCGCGTCCGTCTGGAGCCGGCACAGCCGGTACCTGCACACTTCGCATCTCCCAGGGAACCCAAGGAAAAGTCAGTCCCCTTTCCCAGCTGCCTTATTCTGCCCTCTCAGGACCCAGACCACACTTTCCTCCTCCTTTTCCCCCTCCTGTTTTTCAAGGGCAGGGACCTCCGAAGCCTTCTGCTAACTGAGATGATGTTGAATGGTTCAAAAGTGCATCTTATTTCCCGGGGAGGTAGGGGTGGGTCTGGTTCAGGATGTACAGAGGTGCTGAGGTTTATTTGCTGTTGCTCAGACTGCTTTTATACCAGCCTGGTTTATACCTGTCTGAAATAATAACTGTGCAAATAATATAATTAGGAGGCCTCTTCCTTTTGAGGTGTGGTTTTCAAGGGTATGTAGGACCCAGAGTTTACAGCACTAAAGACTGAGGAGTTACCACGTCCCCAAAGGGAGTTTTATCCTCTCTAAGGCTGCTGCCCCTGGAGATTCCGACAGCCGGAGACGGTGGGTTGAAAGGGTTTCTGCTGAAACCGGGACTGGGGACAGCGTAAGGTCCGAAGAAGCTTGTTGGGATCAGCTGCTTTGAGAGCAGTATTTCTAGGTGCTGGCAGGAAAATCGGTGTGCAGTAGCCCTCGCTGGGCAGGAGCTGTGTTTGTCGTGGTGGGGAGAGGCTGCCAAGAGCAGGACTTGCAGCCGAAGGCCTGGAGGTGGCAGGTCTGAGACTTAGCTGGGCGATGCGTTTCTTTCCAGAGAAGCGTAAGGTTTTGCCTCTGTTGAAAGCAGCTGAGTTCAAGCCGCCACCGAGATGCTGCTGTCTGGAAACGATCAGCTCTGCTCCCCGCTCGGGATTAATATCTTCTTAAGGGAAATAGAGGCACCGTTGTCTTTGAAACAGCAGCTCTGCCCTTTGTAAAGCAGCTCTGGGCAGGGCGGGCGCGAGCTCGGGTGGGGGCCTGTTAGGAAACCTTGTTCCCCATCTCTGGGAGCCCTGCGGGTCCTGGCGAGGGGTGAGGCACAGCCTCCCGCGCTCCTGCGCGAGGAGGCGGAGGGGAAGCACGGAGCAATTAACACTTCACACTAAGAGGCTCTGGTTCCTCTCGAGCAGCTCTGGCTGTGACACGAGGCACACGCCGGTTGTCACTTTGCTGCCCGGGCACAGACGCCTCTGCTGCCATCTGCGGCTGCCGTACAAACAGATGCATGACTCCCTGCACGACCTCGCAGGGCAGAAATCCTATTAAGCATCTCCTCTAACCTCTCCCGGGGCAGAAAGCCTATTAAACATCTCCCCTAACCTCTCCTGGGGCAGAAATCCTATTAAGCATCTCCCCTAACATCTCCCAGGGCAGAAAGCCTATTAAGCATCTCCTCTAACCCAGGGGTGTGTTTCGGGTGCCCCAAAAAGTTCTTGAAACAGGCGGCTCGGAGCACGCGAGGTAAGGGGAGCTGCCTGCAGCACAGGGGATCGGAGACAGTGAGGGTTTTTTCCAGGCAAGACTTTTTTTTTTTTTTTTTGCTTAAAAGCTGTGAAAGAACATCAAAGAAAACATTTGGAGAAACAAAATACTTGCAGCCTCCTTCCCACCAGCAAGTGTGTTCTGTTTGTCTTGTTCAAATTGAGATATTTGCATTTGAAATGCACCTGCAAAAATATATATATTTACAGGTAGAGCCCTAGAAGATGAAAATTGTGGTTTCAGCAAAAAGACTAAAATAGCCTCATGTTTCCGCCTTTATTTTTCCATTCTGGCCAGTAAAGAGTCTGGTATTGGTACGAGGCTACCTGGAAAATGCCAGGCTGGAGAGCATCCATCAGTACGGTCCAGTTTCAAATGCGTGGGGGTCAGCTTGGGTGGGTGGAGAATAAATATAATTCCCTCTATTACAATGCCACAATGAAGAAAAGAGTGCAGTGAGATAGCAAATACCTTTTTCCTGCATCTTCTGTAAACTGTGTTATGTGAATTGTGTTGTCCAAAGGCTTAATTGGCAGTGGGGGTGTGGGAGGGGGAGCGATGAGTTTGTAGCTGAGGACGTTTTTTTTGTGTTAGGGGGTGGGATGGAGAGCAGGGGGCTGCTTTGAATGGGGAATTCGGGGCTTTTTGGAGCCATCCAGTAGCTAAATCTGCTAAGGCACCGGGGAAAGAAACTCTGCAGTGCGATGTGGGAACTCTCCAGTGCGATGTGGGAACTCTGCGGTGCGATGGGGGAACTCTCTGTGCGATGAAGTTTTCTTGCCAAAGACCCTTCCCAGCGTCTCTCCTGTGCCTCCCAGTGCCTGAGACCCGCTGGAGGGATGAGGCAGGACCTCCGCGGGTCCCCGATGCAGGCGACAGCATCAGGGCGACGGCAGCCGGCGGCGTTTCGCTGCCGGAGGGCCCTAAGGCGGGAGCCAAATTGGGGCTGGATATTGACATTGAAAGTTGGCTTTTTGAAAGGCACAACAGCCTTTGCTTGCTGCAGAGCTAATTATTATGCAAATTCATGCTAATAAACTCTGCCTTGCATGTTGTTGAGAAGCTGCCTTTCCCGGTTAACATACCAGTAATGAGAGGTAGATTTGTAATTCAGATGCTGGTGGTAATATCCTAAATTACTCTGCGCTATAATGGACTTTATTTCTTTCTCCCCTCAGCTCCCCCCCCCAGCCCAAATGTCAATGCAAATCAGTTACAACTTTGCATATTTATTGCAGATGTATTTATTGTTGATACAGGGGCGAGACCCTCAGCTAAACAGCTCCCTCTGGCACGGCGGGGCGGTTTTACCTGGCCGGTGTCGGCCGCCGCACGCTCCGGCGATGCTCGGAGGATGCTTTGCCTCCCTCCAGCCTTCCCCTGCTCCAGCTCTCGCAGAGGGTTCGGAAAAGGGAGTTTTATGACTTTTGTTTCAAAGAGCTTCGGTCTCCTCTGCTCTGGCCGAGCAGAAGGGGCGACCCTGACTTGCTGCTTATTTTTGGTTTTGCTGGAGGCAAAACCCGGGTTGTGTTTGGCATGGGGGTGGGCAGCCCCGGGGATGGACAACAGCATCCTCCGCCAGACCCGGCATCTCCCCCTCCATCGCCTTTTTATTTTTTTTATTTTCCCTCCCAGCTCCGAAGTGGGGAGAGCATATGGTTTCTTCTTTTTATTCATTAATTCCTTAGCATCTTTCAGCGTGTGGTTTTACATGACTGCTTATTCCCTCAGTTGGTAGAGATAACCAAGGAAGCACGGATCGTTTCCAGGCTGAGCTAGGATTTAGGCCTAAAGCTAGTGAACTGAGGCTCAGATTAGATGGCATCAGCCCTCTGTAATCTGTCTCTGTAAGATTTTGGCCCAACTTTGTCATCTTAATCAATGGAAAATCATGCAAGTCAGCTGCGCTTGACGTTTCAGCTACCGTTGGGCCGCTTCTGAGCCAGAAATACCCTTCTGTTACTCAGTGTCCCGTGTAGCGACAATGTAAGCGCAGGTTTCTTTCTGGAGCCGTGAACCAGGGATCAGGAAATCCTGATTTGAGGCCATCTGACAGGGAATGAGAAGCAAACCCCATCCCCGTGTTGCACCGTAGGCAACCAGCGGTGAACAACGGCCACCCTCGCTCTGTTTTGGGGGGGGGAAGGAGAGGTCCTGCTCCTTGCTGGTGTTCGGCTTTCGTTTGGAGCAAGCAGTGCCAAAAGGAAAAAAAAACAAAACAATTTGTATAACTTCAGATGTTTGTGGGTTTGAGTTTTCCAGCTTTATAGCTTTGATAGTTTTCCCTAGGGAAAACAGGGACTGTTTCAGGGTATCGCTCTCCTCTCGCTGAGCAGAGGGAATGGTAAGGGACGGAGTTTCGTCCCGGTGGGTTTAAGCCTGGTGTGGGCTCGGATCTTGCTGGTCCTGGCTTTCTGCTTGCTCTGAGGTACGTTTTCCTTTTCTTTTTACCTTGCTGCAGAAGAGACAGCTCCAAAACTTGGGAATATTCATGGCTCTGCAAATCCTTTGCGTCGGTATGGATGATGCCTTGAAAATTGGCTTTTGGGGGAATATTCTCTGCTTCTGGCTCTTGGGGCAATTATTTTGGGGAGGGAGTGGTGAGCTCCAGCTCGGCTCAGCTCAGCTTGAGCTCTCCGAGCCTCAAAACCACGCTGTGTGTGGGTTGTGCATCCCTCGTGGGCCATGCGTTGCCTTCCCTGGCTTTGCTCCAGTCCGGGGTCGGAGCGTGCGCCCACCTTAAAATAACACGAGGGACCGGGGAGGCTGCTCCGGGGTGAGACCTTGAGCGAGCGTGTGAGTGGAGACAGGAGCAGGAGTGCCTCCAGGCCTGCCTGAATCAAACGGCAGAGGTTTTTGAAGCCTTTGAACATTTTTACTTTGCTTCCATTTGCACTCTGGCTTCTGCGCATCAAGAAACCAGAGAGACTTTTGAAAGGGATTAGGAGATGCTCCGCAGCCCGGCTCCTCCTCCTCTCCGTGGTCTGCCTGCGTGGAGCAGAGGGATGGGCACTTGGGCACCCAGGGTTTGCTCTGAGTCAGTGTTTTGCAATTTTTCCCAAGGCTGTACTAAAATTGTCAGAATCATCCCTTCCAGCCTCAAAATATCGATGAGTCACTGAGGAGGCAAAGGGGTGCAGAGCCAGAACGCTGCGGGCAGCCTGTGGTGGGTAATTTAAGACAGAGAGTAGCCGTGAGGGCTGTGCTTTATTTCCAGCCCCTAATCTGCTTGCGTGGTCCCCACGCAGCCCCTCTGCTGTGCCCTGCCTTCACGCCTGCGCCTTGCAGGCAGCCGGGCATCCTCGTGCGGTCCTCCGGCATCCTTGCGCATCCTGGATCCTCATGCATCCTCTTACNCGCGGTCCTCGGGCATCCTCGCGCGGTCCTCCGGCATCCTCGCGCAGTCCTCCATCCTTGCGCATCCTGGATCCTCATGCATCCTCTTACATCCTGGTCTGTCCTGCATCCTCGTGCGTCCTCCTGCATCCTGGTCTGTCCTGCATCCTCGCGCATCCTCCTGCATCCTGGTCTGTCCTTCATCCTCGCACATCCTCCCACATCCCGCGCCATGCGTGCTGGCATGCTTGTGGCAGGGATGTCAGGTGTTGCATCGCACTAAGCAGGGCCCAAAGGTTGTGTGACCCGGGGCGCATGGGGATGCGCGCAAGTGGGCTGCGCGGCGAGGAGCCCGCAGCAGTGTGCAGTGCTGCAGCTCTTCCACACGGTGCTGACAAAACTCCACGGCAGACGGAGAAGCCTCTAGATCATCACTCCTTTCTATAAGTCCACGTTTGTCCCCACCAACCCGTGTGCAGCGCTAGTTTCCCCCATCCCATACACAGCGAAAGGCTGGCGGTGCCCACCCTGCGACCAGGGCAGCGTTAAACTTGACCCCAGGGATGCAGCAAAGCGCTGCCCAGTTGGATGTTGAGACTGTAGCTCTCAGCTCCCCGATTGCTGCGGGGTCTGGAGACCCCGGGTGATGCCCTGCTCCTGTTCACCGGCTGCTCTCCAAGCCATGGGGTCAGGGTGGACACAGCAGAGGGTGTTTCCCCCCAATTTTCAAGTCAAAAGCTGAGGCTGAGAGGGCACATCCATGCTCCAAAGAGCAGGGCACAGCCTGGGGGGGCTCGGAGACAGTTAATTCCCATGTTCATGGGGTGGCAGAAGCAGGGGTGAAATCTCCTCTCATAACTGTGCTGTGGCTTCACCCACCAGCCAGCCTCCCACCAAGTGTCGGCAGCAGCTTCTTAATTGCTTTCTTAACTTTGTTACTCTTCTTCTGTTGGCAGTGCCCTGAAGCAAGGGGTCCCCCAGGTGCATTAGCTCGTGCATGCCAAAATTAGCTGCTTTTATTTAATTTTAAATAAACGTAGCTTCCTTTGAGCGCCTCCCAGCATCTGCCGCGGAAGGGGGCAGAGGGAACGCGTGGTTAATTTTGCATGTGCTGTTCCTTAAAGACCCATGTATTATTCGGCCTTCTGAAAGTTTTTAATGTTTCTTGCAGCTGTCCTTTGCGACCCTGGGCAAGTCAGGCTCTGTGGCTACAAAACGAGGATATGAATACTTCATCTCTCCCGACATATGTCTGTCCGGACTGGTTAGGGCTGACATTCTTCAGGGCGGACGTATGGGCTGCGGTGCAGAGCTCCAGCCGGGGTTTTGAGGTGGTTGAGCCCCGCTTGTGTTAGTTTGAGCTCCAGGACTGGTTTTAACTGGGCAGAAGTGCAAGGTGGGGACGTCAAGGGGTCTGGAGACCCCTTCTCTGCCCCACAGTGCCTTGGGCGAGTCGCTTAGGACGCCCATCCCTCGGCTTCTCGCTGGCCGGGATCACGTTGGGATGGCACTGGGATGGTAACTGGAGTAGTCTGGCACGGAGAGGGCACAGAAGGGTCTCAGAAGAGCCTGAGCCGGGAGGGAGAAGGGCTTTTGGAGGGTCTCTTCTTGCTGAGTTTACTGAGCTGAGGACGGCGTGCACGTGCGTGTTTTACATAGGGCGCTAAAATAATTTATGGAGAGCTTCTCCCTTTCAGCAGAGGAGGTGGTCAAGACGAGCGAATAAATCTTTAAAAGAATAATGTTTTCAAAATCAGGCTCCTTGTCCTCGAACCCTTTGATGTATGAGAGCAATAGTAGGTAGGACACACAGTGAAATATACATGAGATCTCCCTGGAAGAGAATAGCGGAGTGGGGAAAATATTAGTGTTTACATCAAAACTCAATTGGAGCACTCGTTTCAAGATGATAGTTTATTATATTGAATGCAATTTAGTCCCACAAGGATGTTTCTCCTGCGGGTGACGCGCCGGGCTCGCTGCCCACCTCCTCCCCCTCGCCGTAGCTGGGCGCTGCCGTCCCCGCTGGGGGAGTCACGCTCTCGCTGCAGTTTTGGGGTGGTTGGGAGGGGAAGAGGAGGAAATCAACAGCTTCTGGCAGATGGCAGATTTTCTGTTTCTTAGAGGCCCAGGGCTGGTGTCGGCTCGGGATGTCTTCACCCCACGTTGGGATAGAGGTGTTAGGAGATGAGAGGACGCAGAGGGAAGAAATCTCTGGTGGAGAGCTGGTTTTCAGGCCGTCAGTCCCTCCTCTCTGTCCTGCTGCTTTCAAAACCAAGCCAGGTATCACTATGATTAATGGATGGGAGAGGTTTATTCCAGAGCTGGGAGCTTCACACCTCTTTGCTGAGCCTGGACCGGAGCAGATGTTTGCCAGTCTCCATGTAGCTTAACATTGCACCGTGTGAAGGGGAGGAGAAAGGTATGCAAGACTCAGCGCCCTCCAGGAGCCCTGATGCGATGGGGACAGGGAAGGCAGTGTCTTCACATAGGCGACCCAAAGCGACCTGCCTCTTCTGCTCCAGCTGCAGCAGATGTGAAGGTCTGCGGTCCTGCTAGCTGCTTTTAATATGCTCTTGATTCGCAGTGGGTGTGCAGTGTGACTTCTAATGGTGAGATGCACAGAACCAGGCAGGAGGTATCTTTGGGAAGGCAGAGCATCCTCGTGGGCTTGCCGGAATATTTCCTCCAGACCGTGGCGGGTACCCATCACAGCTTAGGTGGCACGGGGCAGCCTGGCTGCGTGGGGTGCCTGGCATCACCCCACAGCTGGATGCGAAGCCCTGAGCATCCATGGCAGCACATCTGGACCAGGAGTCTCTTGGCGTCCAGCTTAGCCAAGGCGGAGAATATTTTAGTGCCTCCGGGCATGTGGTGTGGCAGAAGTGTATCATTTTGTTTGCTCTTCTTTTTCTCAGTGCACTTTTCCTCCTGGTTATGAAGAGCCGTGTCAGAAATCCCTCCCGCCTCAGTGCATTTTTCACCAGTATATTAGCTGGCCTGGATGGTGGGGATCTAACTGGCTCTTGAATAACGTCGGCTGTAATCTGTGCACATTTCCCAGGCTTGCGGTTGATGCGATTCCCCAGGGCTGGGGCTGTCAGGGCCGGCAAGTGTGATTTGCTTTGCAGGCAGAGGATGAATGCCCTTAGCAGAGTTATTAGTTCTGCAGAGGACTGCCGTGCACGGCGGGGCAGGAGAAGGTGCCCCATCCTACCTGGGTACGCTCTGGTCGCGTCTGATCTGAGCTCTCATCTCCCCTTTGTTTCCTAAAGTGCAATTAGTTATATGTATGTAAATTACAGAGGGAGAGGAAAGTGGGATTTAAAAAAAAAAAAACCAACACAAAAAACAAAAATATTCATTTATTCCGGTGCAAATGTTGGTTTTTGTAAGCCTGTCTCTCTCGGCAGCCCTGGGGTGGAAGGAGGGAGGCGGTGGTGTAGGCGCTGGGCAGCGAACGGGAAGCGAGGACGAGGTTTTCAAAGTCACCTGGGAGACTGGGATGCTCAGCTCCCATTAATTTTAATAAGAACGGGACATCTGTCTCACAGCTGACTTTGAAAATATCAGCCCAAACTTTGTCTAACCCTTGGTTCTTTCTCCACCTGTTGCTATCTTGTAACAATGCTTTGATGGCATTTAGCAATAAAAGCAGCTTTTAAACATGCGGGTGCTTCCTAACCCGCTGCCGTGGTGGATTTAGAGACCTTGTTAAAGGGAGAACACAGCCTTTTTGTGGTTTCAGACCTGCCGCACAGCAGCACAGAGAAAGCCTCTTGTTTTTTTCCGATGATCAAGAGATCGGCCACCACCTCGCTAATATCAAGGATATCTTTAATTTATTTTAAAAAACCTCCAAGAAGAGAATAGACCACGTTCTCCCCAGGTAACTCATTCCTGCTAGCGATACGGTCTTCCTCGGGACGCGGCATCCCGAACCGGACCCTCTCTGCCGCTCCTGCCCCCCCCGGTGCAGCCGTCTGATGGTCAGCTCGTATTTACCCGGTGATTGACTGTCTGTTTGCACACCCTGCGCCGCGGTACCGCTCTCTACCCAGCGTTTGATTTCTTCATCCTAAGTGTATTACTTTGCAGTTGTCTTTATTGAATTTCATCTGGCTGATTTTTTTTTTTTTTTTGTTGGTTGTTTGTCTAATTTATCCTGAGTATTTTGAATTCTGAGCCTCTGAGCGTGCCCAGCTCCTTCCAGTCCAGGCTCCTCTCTGCGAGATCTCAGACCGCTTTCTGCTTTGTTATCCCCATCCCTGCTGAGATAGAAAGCGAATAGACTCCGGCCCGGGGCAGAGAAGGGCAACAGAATCACAGAACCCATTTGAAATGCCCTCCCTGGTGATGGGGAAATGCTCAGCAGCTCTTCCCTACGTCGGTTCAGCCGATGACATTTCCACCCCCGGCGCTGCCCGAGCTTTTTTCCCCAACTTCACTCGAAGGGGATGTCAGGCACTGTAATGAAGTCAAGGTATATCGCGTCTGCTGGCTCCCCCCCCTCCGATCCATGAGACCAATTACACCGTCAAAAAAGGAAATTAAGTTGGTTTGACATGATTTGCTATTGACAAATCCGCAGTGGCTGTTTCTTATCACTCCATTATCTCCTCAGTGCTCCCAAAATTGATTGCTGTGTAATTGGGCCGCGCGTCTCGCGGAGGATAGGGCAAAAAGCGCGCAACCCCTCGGGCAGCCAGCAAAGTGGAGGCAAAAGCAGTTTCCTCCTCGGCTTTCATGTTTCCAGCTCTCTGGCCACTGCTGCGGAGGGTGGTGGGACACGGGTCCTCCTGCCCTCGTGCACTGGGCACCTTCGGTAGACGTCTTGGTCGTTTCCATTTTGCCCGTGCCAAAAAAGGGCTATGCGCTTGGTTGTTTAGGGACTGGTGGGATCTCGGGGGAAGCTCGGCATCGATCCAATTTATCCCGTTGGCTCCCGAATCCCTGGAGGCCGTCGGCCGGTGTGGAGTCAGCCGGGTCTGCAGCTCTGCGCCTGCCCCGCGCTGCCGTCTCCCTCCACCGGCTCCCGTGTTTACTCTTCCTACGAGCACCACGATTTAGTTTTATGACCCAGCGATCAATTCTCCATCAGGAGCCCGGGAATGGCTACTGATGTGTTTCCGATAAATGGTACGTCAAGGAAAATATATATGATCCTGTCCTGTCCCTATCTTGTTTCCGTCTGCGCCGCACCCACCTTTTGCAAACGTCTCCGGGAGGCAGAAACGGAGACTCGTGGTTTGTTTGAGGCGTTAGGGATGAGCGGGTATCGATTCCCCGGGGACAGGAGGGGCTGGTGGAGGGGAAATTCATGCAAGAGAGTCCCTGGCGAGGCCGCTGCTCACCCGCGAGGCCGCGGAGACGGGGAGCGCGCACCGAGCACGCCGTGGCTTCGCGAAGAGCGATTGCTCCGAAGTCAGAAATGAAATGTATCGCAGGGAAAATAACTGGAGGCTGATGTTAATAATTAAGCTTTCTAATGAGAGCATTAGTTTTTCTCCGGTAGATGGATTCGGCCTTTCCTGTCCGGGCGTTGTTGTGTATAAACCAAACTCAATTTTCCATCTGCCTTTGTTGCTCAGGATAAAATATGACGCGAGCAGCAATTCCTCCTCTTGCCCTCCGTGATGGACAGGTCAGAAGAGGAGGGGAACAATTATATATTATATTATTTAATGTACTCCTGCTCCAGGGGAGCTTGGTCCTGCCTCTGCCACCCTCCGGTTTCCTCGTCTGTAAAATGAACTTCAGGGATGCTGCAACTGGGTGGATTTTGTTGGGGAAAAAAAAGTATTTTCCAAAAGCAATCAGGGTTTCACTGAGATTTACATTTGTGATGGTAGGAAGGGACTGGAAACAGGAGCATCTATTATGCCCCACTTTTTTTTTTTTTTTTTTTCTTTCCTGGGGAAAATCCAAACTAAGACATTTTGTTTGAAATTGGCACATCAAAACTTTGCAAATGCGGTTTGGTACAACACACCGGTTTGATGAAACAAAGAAAAAAAGTCCTCGTTTCTGAATTTTCAGTGTTGTGGAACTGATGATTCCAGAAAAACCTTTCAACTTCTCACCCTATCTCAAGATGAAAACAAATGTTGAACTACTGAGATTTCCCAGAGGAAGGAAATTCTGCTTTCCTAACACCTCTAACACTTACTTTTTGTTGTAAATCATTTTGAGCTCTACAGATGAAAAGCTCTTGGTAGATGCAAAATATTGCTGCTTTTTATTTTATTTATTATTCATCATGATAGTTCATGCCCAAAGAGGAAATCATATTCTTTCTTTCTTAGCTGCTGGGACCTATGAAAATCACCCAGCTATGGAGCCCGCATGCTTGTAGTTGTGGAAGAAATGGGAAAGTCATTAAAATTTCATCATTTCTGGCTTAAAGTGTTTATTTTATTTGACCGTCCCCGCTGGGGGATGTCTTCTGGCTCCCGCAGACCCGGTGGGCTTTGCTTTGCCAGAGCCGCCCACTCCGTACGTGCTTTTGGCACGTTGCAGGAGGGAGCGTGGCAAAAAGGAGGGGGTCCCCCGTGGGAACCGGGGTGCTCAGGCTGGGGGGGGAGGAGGAGGAGGCAGCTGATGAGCTTTGCTAATTGCCAAGGTTTGCAGGCAGCCAAGCCCCAGGCGGTGGTAGCAGGACCGCGTCTTTTCCGATGCCGTGCCGGTTGGATTTGCTTTGGCACGAGGAAGGCGCAGCACCTGCTCCCCGCCGGTCCCGGGGGGGCACAGGTAGCCGGGAAGAGTGGTGGGGGGGAATATTAAAAGGACACCTGGCAAAGCACCCGCGTGGCGGCGGAGGGAGGGAGCCTTCGATGAAGTTTCCCCGAATATGCAATTAATTTTGACTTAATAAGACATTTATTGTATAATAAACAACAACTGATTCATGAAAAAATATTTATTGAGGATTTACGGCTGGGTAATGAATTTGTAGCTCAGTTTGCCTCGACTAGATTTATTTACATAGCAGTTAAACCCCAATCAATAATATGCTTTTAATAATCACTATATTTAAGTGGTATTTCAACAATACACTGTAATTAGACCATGAATTCTGCTATAATTCTTTAGATTTAGTATACGTTGGGGTTCAGACTCTCTCCTTGATCGTGATGTGAGTGCTCCATTAACATTAATTAAGTGCGTGCCAATCAAGCGGAGAATAAACTTCACTCTGTGCGATCCGTCGGTGAATAGCAAATAGGGTAGTGGGAAAGAAGCAGCTCAGGCTTCCCGGGATAGGTAGCAACTGTTTCGCTTCGGCATCCTTCACTGGCTCGCGTGTCTTCAGGTCAGTCATCACCAGGATTAGCTGCGGGCAGAAGGAGATCCCAGGGCAGAGACCGGCACTGCTCAGGGGCACGCTTCAACCACCTATGCCACTTGGCTTTGTCGTGCCAAAATAGCACCCAGACAAGGCTATATCTGCCTTTCGGGTTAAATTACTGTGGTTACAGCTCAAGCCAGGGGGAAGAAGCCCCCGGGAGCTGGATTTGCTGGGTGTCTTTGCTCTGTCGCTGGGAGAACAGCTCCTGAGCCAGATGGTCCATCACGGAGGATGCGGGACGGTGATGCTCATCCCGCTCCCAGCGCAGACAGGACGTAGGTTTGTGTTGAGTGCAGGGAGTGGGTCCTGCTCTTTGGGGCTGTTTAGCTGCTGGTGCAAGGCAAGTGACTGGAAGGATGTCTGGCGCTTTGCTTCCCTCTACCCGAGATAATTTTAGCTTCTCTTTTTGGTCGGGTTTAGTATTCTGCTGGGCGCGCTGATAAACGTGAGCACAGAGTGGGCGCACTTCAGAACATGATTCTGCAAAGTTTTGCTCTATTCACGAGGCACTTGGAAGTCTTGCCAGATGAATTACGCTTTAAATCCACATTTTTCTCCTGCTCTTGGTCTGTCTGTCTGTCTAATCTCTCTTTGTCTCGGTGATTGTACCTCCTGTCTGTGTCTGCAGCCGATGATATCGCTCCTGAGAAAGATACGGCTGTGTATATTTAGAAAATGTTGCCTGCATTCCTCTCCCACAAGGGACACTTGAAATAGCTTTGGAAAAAAAAAAAAATAAAAGCCCAAAAATATGGCCCTTCACTCTCTTGCTTCTGCCTTATTAGAACAGGGCCCGAGGCAGGAGTGACGCCACGGTGGCGGGGCTGGCGCTGGAGGAGGTGATGCGCTGATGAACACTTACTGCACCGGCAGAAAAGATTCGGTGCGAAGGACTTTTTTTTTCTTTTTAATTGGGTAAATCACCTCGTGGTGCGGTTCGCGTGCCGCTGCCGTGCGGGAGGCAGGGAGGGGAGAGCGGGAAGGGCGGCTGCAGCGCCAGCCCCTCCCGAGGAGACGGGGCAAAAAATCTCAGCGGGGTTAAAAGCTCCACGTGTGAGCTTTCCCCAAAAAGGCGCGGAGTCGGGAAATGAAGCGAGACAGCGGACAGGGAAGAAGGATGTGGCGTGTTATGGTAATCGCTCTTCTTAATTGCTTTGACTCCAATGACGAGTCATTTCTTATCCTAACAAAGACACGATCGCCATCCGGTCCTCATTGCAAAGCAAATCCCAAAGGGAGCTCCTCTTCTTGCTCCGTCATGGACCCGAACTGCCTCGTGCCTGCCAGCCCCAAAGCGTAGGCGGTGTGGGGACATGGTGGTGGCCGCTCTGGGTGTCACGGTCCTGCGGGAGGCTGAGCCTGACAAGCCCAGAGGGATTTTTGCCGGTCGTGCGAGGCATCGGTCCGGCCACATCCACTCCTGCTGCCTGTGATGGCCGGGGTGTGAAAAGGCAAGGCAGGGATGCTGAAGGCAGGGATGCTGAAGGCAGGGATGCTGAAGGCAGGGATGCTGAAGGCAGGGATGCTGAAGGCAGGGATGCTGAAGGCAGGGATGCTGAAGGCAGGGACGCTGAAGGCAGGGACGCTGCCATCAGTATGTTACCAAACCCCTTTGAGCTAAACAGGATCCTGATGCTCAGCTATACCATTTGCGCTGATTCCTCAGTAAACTCATGGTCGAAAGCCAACAGGAGCGGGTGGAGAGGTGCCTGCTGCTTTTTCAGCTGGGCTTGATCCAGCGCGGAATAATTGCGTTGACTGTTTCACTCTGTGCCTGACAGTTCAGGGCTTCGAAATCCCCCACAAAAGAGACCTGCATATAGAAACCTGACTCGGAGTCCAAAGCAAAGCTGCAACTGGCAGAAGTGCAGATCTTCAGGCTCAATCAGATGCATAAAGACAGGCAGGCAAAGCTGAGATGGGAATATGTTGCTTCAGCTGCGCGCAGAAAGCTGCCGAAATTTTCCATATCAGAGAGATGCTTTACAAAAAGGGATGGTCTGGCCTGGGGTTTGCAGGGAGGAAAACAACAGCGATGACGATAGCAGCAACAAAAAGCTCCCCCTGCTTTCCACACTGGTGGGAATTGCTTGTTTATTCTCTTCCAGTGACTTTCGGAGCCAGCTTTCTCCATTTACAAGTCAAAAGCATCTGCCTGTTTGCCCTTGGTGTGTCACGAGCTCCAGCAGCCCGTCGGGGAAGGTGTCTGCCACCAACGTCACCGGTGGCGGCGAAGCTGTGTCCAGCCGGTGTGAGAGCCGGGCTGGGGATGCGTTTGGGCTCGGAGATGTCCAGAGAGCAGCCACGGTGTGGGAAGGGACTGGCTGGAGCAGTTGTAGGTATTTATTTGGTGGTTTGTTTGGGTTTTTTTGTTTTGATGCAGTATGGTGATTTCATGCGTTTCTCCTCATTCCCCACGCCGTGCCTCTCGGTGACTAAATGAGCTGTTCAGCTCCAGGGGGAAGGTATCGGTCACACTCTGAATTGTGCTGGTGAGCTTCAAAATGAACCTGAGGAGAGGGAACGCACACTGCGCAGGAGATTTTTAGCTCGTCTTAAATATTCCGTCCAAGAGAGGGAGGTCATGTTTTGCAAGGGGAGAACTTCGCTGCTACCAGCAACATCTTTCTCCCCAGTAAGGAATGACTGGCCCAACTCGGGCACGCAGCTGGGAAGCCTGGCTGGCCCAGCGGTGGCCACGAGAGCACTTTCTCCTCCCCGCCGCATTAGAATTCCCCCGGCATTGCAGCAGCGATGGACACTCGGACATCGGTTGCATTAAACATGGGGTCAGTCATTTCCCTGCCTTCATTCTTTGTCTGTAATTCTGCATCTAATGGCAGCAATTAGTCACTGTCCGAGAAGGGATGAGCAAGCTCCTGGCTCATCCCTGCTCTCTGACGGATCTGCTCCTCCAGAGGGATGGAAAGGTCATTAGCAGAGGGTTAGTTATTGATCGGCTCGGGGGGAGAGAGAGGGTCCCGAGGTGAAGCTCAGCACCTAGCTTAAGTGATGGGCCAGAGAAAGGAGAAGAAAAGAAAGAAAAATAGGCTGGCGGCGGCCCCAGGGAGCCCCCAGCCACCGTGCCACAGATGCAAAGGACAAATGCTTATTGATTGGAGAGGTGTTTTTGGAGGTAGGTTATTTCTTCTTCCTCCCTAAAGCGGGGACCAATTATGGCTTTTGACTGGCGGAGACAAATGCCAGGAGCGCCAAGGCTGGATTTCCTCGGGCCGTCCCGCCTTTCCTCACGCAAACCCGCTGTGCTGAAAAGGGGCCCCCCTTTTACTGCCTGGAAGAAAGAAACGGCGATCCTGAGAAGGGGGACGGGGCTGCTCTTCGCATATATTCCTCTGCCAGTTGTGCAGGAGCAGCTCTGCGCCGTGGCTTGCGAAATGCCACGGAGGGAAACCAGGAAGGAGTAAGTCGCTCTTGTGTAGGAAAAACACAAATGAAAGGAAACCCCGAGTGCAGGGCTGGCGAAGGAGCGGGGCGATTTAGGCAGTGGCTGCGCTGGAGTGAGGAGAGGAGGATGCAGGGCGGATTCGATGGTTCGATCAGCTCGTTTCTGGCGCTGACTTTAATTAAGTTGTGCAGCAGATAAATTAAGGCCATTGCCAATCTCCTAGGAGGGATGTGGGAAGGAGGTTTGCAGTGGATGAGGACCAGGCTGCTTTTGGGGTGGCGAACTGGGGGGAAGGTGTCAGATGGGCTGCTGGGCTCTTCTCCCCGACTTCAGCCATCGATCACACCTCGACCTCCCCTTCTATCACAACCATGTCAAAAAGAGGGATGAGGTTATTGACTGTGTCAACAGGGCTGATAAATCATGACCTCCGAGCCTGGCATCACAGGGCACCCTCACTCCGCTTGGGTTGGGTTTCATCCACTCTCTCTTGGGTTGGGTTTCATCCCCCTCCGAGTGTCCCACCGTAGGTGTGGAGACAGTGGTCCTAGAGAGACATCAGTAGTGGCGCTTCACACTGCCGAAGTTCTTCCTTTGGGTCTCAGGAGTGTTTCTCTTTATCCCTTATTCCTCCTCTCCTCTTGCCTGGGCAGTAGTAGCTTTGTTTCCCAGATGGGTGGCTGCCTGTATTCACTGATGGGTAGTCTAGCTCCGGGAGGCTTCTTCTCTTGAAAGGAGGCATGAAACCATTTCTGTTTCTCCAGACCAAGGGCTGCACATCAAGATGGGGCCAGAGTGGGCTGACAAGTCCACCCAACCCTTGCAAGCAGCACTGCCAAGAACTTCTTGATGCCCAGTCCCACCAGGTAGAAGCAGGGATGGCTTCATCCGCGGATAGGAAGAAGGGCTATCTGCACCCTTTCCGTGGCTCGTGTTGTCTCCCAAAGTGATGGAGCGCAACCCTCTTCTCTGTAGTGATTATCCTGTCCTCGGAGGCTTCTTTGACCTTCAGCACCAGATGGATAACGCTGCGGGCAGGCAGGAGGAAGGCTCGGGGAGCGCTGCCTTCAATACGGCTTCGCCCTCCTGATTTATACGGGGGAGAGAGCGGTGCTGATGCACACTACTGCTCATAGATTATCTTCATTCCAGCAGCAGTCAGGCAGACAGGAGAGGTAAACGGAGAGCTATCCGCCACCCTATCTGTCACCTTCCCTCCGGCAGTGGCGGTGGCTGCCGCAGAGCCGTCTCTTCGGAGGGGAACTTTCCCTCTCCATCAAACCCTGCAAAAAAAAAAAAGAAAAAAGTCATATTCTGCAAACGGGTCATTGCGTCTCGGGAGAGCTTGTCGTGGCTGCGTCCCTCCCAAACCTCCCTGGATGGAAAAATGCTGGAGAGGAGCTGATAACCGTGGTCTCGGGGGAGCAGGAGGCAGGGTTGAGGTCTCTGTTCGGGTCAGGGCGGTGCTGGGACTCGCGGCTGTGTTTCAGGTAGTTCAACCAGAGGAAGGTAAACCGAAGGCACTGGGGACCCAGTGTGATTTCTTGCATTGCTTTTATTTTTCCCCTCCTCTCCTCATCTCTCAAGCCTTAGTTTCCGTTCAGGATTAATCTTAATCTTGCTTACCTTAGGGGGGAGCGGGGCGGCTTGTTCTCTTCATGTCTGGAAAATGCTCTGAAATCCTCCGATGAAAGGTGCTGACAGAGCACCAAGGATTTCCAGGATTCCCGGATTTAGATAAATAGATAGGAGGACAACCGGTGGGAAAACACTGGAGGCTGAGGGAGGTGGTTTTATCAGCTGTGCCGCCGCGCCGCATCCTGCTCTGGCGGGGTTTGGTGTGCCGGGGAGAGGGGATGACCGGCAGCGGGGTCCCGGTGTGATGCCCGTACAAAGGACACGGAGAAACCCACTTTTTAGAGCAGAAAGTCTCACGCCGGCGCCAGGCGGGAGGGTCTCCGGTGGAGGCTCGGGAAGCCTGGAGGCAAGTTATACCTTTCTTCTCTGGCTGCCTCTGAGAACGCATGAATTATCCAGCCTTCGCCGCCCGGAGCCGAGGATCAAACCCAGGCGTGGAGAGCGCTGGCTTTGCTGCCGAGGCGGGGCGGACGGGGGATGCGCTACCGGCAAGCGTGAAACCCAGCGGTCCCGCTTGGAAACCACTGCGTGCTCTGGGTCCGAATTTAATTTCAATTCCCCCTTCCTTTTCTGTTTTTTTTCTTTTGGGGGGGGCGGGTAAAATAGTC
>VUYV01000128.1:2563057-2573882 GCA_008711295.1 Anarhynchus alexandrinus
TTTTTTTTTTTTTTAATTTTTACCGGCTGTATGTAAAATGTGCCCAGTAGCCCAAACATAATGAGTTTACTCAGTATGGAGCCAAAGCAGCGTATGTGCAGAGAGCGCAGAGCCCAGCTCTGCAGGTTCCCAGCGCCGCCGCTTTGCACCGCGCTCCTTGGGTAGCTCTGAACAAAGTCCTTCCACCTAAACCTCCGCAGGCTTCGGGGAAGGGGGGAGACCGTTTATCCCAGTCCTCCTTTTGCTCGGGAGGCCCCTGTTTCTAACGCAAATCCGATCAGCATCCCGTGGCCGAGCGGGCTGGGCTTTGGTGCATTCAAAATTGCCCTGCGGCATACGATGAGCAAAATTTGAATGCCTGGTGAGCAGCAATCCACGGAGCAGGAGGATATATTACTCCAAATGGAAATAATTTCTATTGCGAGGGAAGAGAGTGGCCTGTTCTGAGCGATTGCACTGGGCTGCTCAGTAATTCGCGTGGTGCAGATGGGAGGACAGAGCCTTATTTCGGGAGAGAGCTCGAGTCAAATTGTTAAGGAAGAAACATAGTCAGAAAGAGCCAGGAAGCATAAAGATCAAAGTTGAAAATCATTTACATTTCATCAAGAACTTGTGGAAAAAGGACAAGGGGAAGAAAAAAAAAAAAGCAGTTGGTTATGCTGTGTTTTCAGCAAGAGGAGTATGATTTAAACTAGGAGGAAAACGCGCACAAATTGACGTTTCCCTGTATTTTCAAAGGGAGAATTGTCTGCTGAGCTGCGAGCGTTACTTGAAGTGACATTTGTGGCCGCGTTGTGAAAATCCTCAGACAGCAAAAAGCCTTGTTCGGCACCCAGCCGAATGTCACCCGCCGCCCCGCGACGCCCTCGCCGGCGCTCTGACGGCCGATCAGATCTCTGACAGGATCCAGGGGCTCCGAGTAGATGGCATTGAGGTTCTCCATAAAGGTTGGGCGCTTTTTGATCTGCTCCCAGCCTTCCACATGTAGTTTTTTGGGGCAGGGAGAGCCCTTAGTGTGAAGCGGTGCATCCTCCAGTGCGAAGAGGGAGAAGCAGACAGAGGCAGTGCATCGTCGGGATGCAATTTGTCCTCTTGCCCAACTCCTTTGAATGTTCATGTATCGTTCCTCTATCTGTAGCATTTTTAATGCCTTTATAAAATGTTTCCTAACGACAGAATGATAATTTGGCTAATGCAGCTCTGCGCAATTAGGTTCCCTAGTTAACATCATGTTCCTGCATCAGATGCCCTTTCATCTCCTCGCCTATTTTTCATACCCTCGGTAAATATGTTTAATAATCAATTGGCATATTATTAACGCACAATAACGATCTTACTAAATCGAAGCTCAATCTTTATTTGAGACACTTACAGTAAATATTGACTGTTCTGCAGAATTATGGCAGAGCCCTGAGCAGTCTGTTCCAATGGGAACTGGATCCATTTTTTAATACCAGTTATTGATTTTGGGCAAGCGAACTGCCTTCAGGCATCTGTGGTTTTTCTCCTCCCCCGTGAGCTGGCGGGAGGCGATGGACACGCACCAGGTAGACGATTTCCCTTTGCTCCGTCAATATGGCCATCGCTAGAGCCGGGCAGCGCTAGTTGGGCGTTTCTCCGCCTGCCTTTGGAGGCTTCCCCAAGGACAAGGTCGCTCCCGTCCCCGCGGTGCTGGCGGGGGACGGGTGGCACCTCGCCTGCTCCTTGCCAGTAACCACCCTGCTGCAGCCGAGCGAGGAGCGTGCTGCCACCCGCCGAGGTGACAGCCGCCTGCTGCGAAGATGCCAGTTTAATTTTCTGCCCTTAATTGCTGCTAAGGAACAAATATAGGCTGCTTTGGTCATCTGATGAAGGTTCCTGCCAGCTCCCATTTTCCTGCTGTCCTGTGACCTGTCCGCACAACGGCTGATGAGAAATGATGCTCAGTTCTCCCCATGTGTCCCTGGATGACGTGCCACTGGCATCTCCACGTGGATGAGCCGGACGACGTGCAGGGGACATGGCAACAGCCCACCTAAGAAGACCCACTCTCTTCCTCTGTGCTCTTTGTGTCTCACCAATTCATCCCTTTAATCAGGGCTCGCCTTAGGAGGACCTTTTTGTGTGCTAATTCAGGTGCACATCCCCATGAGTGAGGCCGGTTACCCTGCTCGTGCTGTTATTTGACGATGGTCCCGCCAGCTCGATGTGTTAGGTTGCTTTCCCCAGAGAAAGGGGTTTTAGCTCTCTCCCAGTGCTTACAGAAGCCAAGGGAACAGCAGACATCTCCATTTTTTGCTTGGGTGGGAGAGGAGGGAGATGGAAGTTAATCACATCCCATGCAAGATGTGTGAGCAAATGCCTCGGAGGGAGCAGGCGGGGTGGTTTTTCCCCGTTGTTATTTTGCAAGAGCTCTGCGTTCTTCCACGGGGAGAGGTTTGAAGGGAAGATTGACTCTCAGGGCTGTGAGTTACCGCATGGCATGTACTGCGCATGTGGAGTTCTTCAGGAATGACTTTGCAGGTCATTCTTCTGGCGGGCCGAGGCGTCTGTTGATGCTAGCAAAGCACAAGGAGCATCTTTGCGCGAGGTGTGTGTGCAGGAGTGTCCACGCTGTGAATTCAGCGGAGTTTCCAGATGTGGACAAGCCCTTATATAAATGGCTGTGACGCCCCGTAAAGAGGAGAGCTAATTCCCGGGCCGTGGGCTTGTCCCCACGCCCACAGCCGGGGAAGGGCTGCGCCTCGGCCATAGCTCATTGAGATGGGAAGTCCATTGGCGTGGCTGACTGTCTATGTATATTTATGTAGAAGACTTTGCATCCCTGGAAGGTGCTGTTGCTTGTTATTTTGACTGATTACAGGAGAGTGACTGTACTACAATAGCAGGAGCCACTCATTAGCTTTGGCGTAGCGAGAGAGAAATCAGCAACTCATTCCAGCCACATCCGCCCCTGGAGGTGAATATTAAACAGGAATTGATCCCGGGTAATGAGAACACAGCCCGGACCGCTGCGATTAGCACTGGTTGAATTTTAAATAGTTAATTATTACAACAGGCGAAGGGAGCTTGTTGGGGGGTTGGGTGAGTGTGTTGCCTTCAGGGTGGCGGGTGTACGTTAGGGGATAAGAGTTGGGGTGGTTGCAAGGAGTGTTTTGGGGGGGATGTGGATGGGTCGTGTTCGGAGGCGTAGATATGTGGGGTGCGCTGGGGGTGCTGCCTGGAGAGCGCTGGGTGGGCTTTTATCTGGCTGAGGGGGGTAGGTGGGCACCTCCATGCCTTTTGGGGGATTTGGAGGTATATCTCTTGGAGAGAACAAGTTTTGGGGCAGGCTTTCAAAGAGCTGCTGGAGATGAGGACACGTGCTGCTCCACCGGAGCGTGCAGGGTCCATTTCCAGTCCCTCCGGCAAAACCCGGAGGACTCAGGGCAGGCAGCGGGTCCGGAGAGCTGCGGTGGGAATACGTCGAAGCCAGTTTTTCTCGTGTTTCCCATCTCTGCTGGCGTCCCTCTTCTGGAGCGCTGCACAGAAACAAAGGGAAAGCGAGAGGAGGTGGCGGGTGCCAGGGGAAGGCGTGCTATCTGCCCGGAGACAGGGGAATTATCCAGCTCAAATAAATATCTTTCAAAAAGGGAGGAAGAAAGAGAATTTCGCCCTTCTCTTCACCCCATGCCTCCCAAAATACCAAATCACCATGATTAAAAATTGACTCAAATGGACAAGCAGGCGCGGTAATTGATTGTGGCCTTTCATTCTTGCAGCCACACTTAATTAACCTTTAGACTCAAATACCAAGCACTGGTTAGACAGAAAGGTGTAGGCAGGGAGGAAGAAGACAGTGCCTGTTGGGAGGATCCTGGGCTGTAAGAAGTCCTTTGGGGTGAAGATGCCTGGATGACGCTGGGATGCTCTGGGGAAGAGCAGGTTAGCTGATAAGGCAAGGCGGGAGGTTTGTTTCACTTCGCCAAACCGCAGAAAGCAGAATAACCCCTTTCCAGATTTGGTTTCCCCCCCCCCCCAGCATGTTGCAGCTCGGCTCCACTTCGCGTGCTGGTACTGATATTTATTGCTGTCGTCGTGCCTAGGACCGTAGTGAGGAGCTGACGCCGAGTTGTGCTCAGTGCTGTAGGAAGCCATCGAGCTGACAAACTATGCACCGGTGGGTTTGTCTTCGTGCTACGAGCGTTACCTTGTAGTGCTGGGGAAAAAAAAAATATGACAAAATGTCTGGCAAGGAGTGCTATAAATGGACTCACTGGTAGTAGAAAGCTGTTATTTGAAGGGTACCTGTTTTTCCAGCGGTGTGCGAGGCTCAGAGAGGTCAGTGCTGAATTTAATGGTGAAGGTAGTGGCAGGATTGCCCTGGTTGGGGCGATTGCCATTGACCATCGGCAGTATCCCGGTGTGTCTCCCGTTAAAGCAGTCTCCAGAATTGAACCGAGAACATGTGGCAAGCAGGGATTACTCTGGCCTTTCCCTCAGGGAAGGGTTCAAAATACGTTCTTGGCTTTGAGAATCTGAGAGATTCAAGAATAAATGTCCTGACGTGGGGCTGTGTGGAGCTCGGTCTTCCCACAGTATTGTCTCCCAGGCAGACTTTCCCAGGCTGTTCCCCCGAGGATCTGTGGGAGAGCGTGCTTGGGCGCAAAATGGGTATTTTTGTCTCTTTGAAGACCTGCCTGTCTCCCACACGGCACCCTTTGCTTTCAGCTGTGGACCCTGTGCTTTTATGTCCGTGATCATTAATGCAGGGATCCTCTGGCCTCCTTACAGCGTGAGTTGTCTCTGCGCTGTGCAATGAAAACCTGCTTTGACCTGGAAAGCCGTTGCCAGCAGCAGATGGAGTGGACCTGCGGGCCAGCTGGTCCGTGCTCTGCCAGGTGCTGTGGTTCCTTTGGTTTTTAAATGCTTTGGTTTAAAGAAACTTTGAGTCCGCCCTGGAATTGGGGATGTATCAGAGGAGACTCGGAGTGAGGCATCAAAATGTAGACTATAACTGAGGTTACTCATTTCAGAGGAGACAAGGATGAGCGACGAGGAGGCGCCCAGTGGTTGATCTAATGAAGGGTTGGAAACTCTTGTGTAGTATCAGTTCTGGTTTCCAGATCAAACCCTGGTTCAATTTAAAACCAGGATGGCTGATTTGGAGCGTGTGGCTGAAACCCAGAAGCGTGAACACGAATACCTGGCGTTGCTCGGCGTGATAAATAGGAAGGGTTCCTATAGGAACAGTGGCAGCTCTTGAATGTCGGTGGGAGATCGTTTGCTTCCACACATGGGAACGTCTGAGCATCAAGGAGGCCTGGTCCCAAATTTTCGGACAGGGCTGCGGTGAGACGGAGCCGTGCCTGGGCTCAGCTCCCGCTCCAGCCTCGGTGACATTTTCCTTTGCGGTGAGCTGGGTCCTACCTGCAGCTCTTTGTGTATGCATCTCCCAGCGATCGGGGGCCTCGGGAGGCTTTGAGACAAATTGCATTTGTGCATATCAGATGGAGACTTTGGGGGTTTGAGCAGGAATTCTCTGCCTTTTGTCTTTTATCATTAGGAGTCAGGGATTGAGGTGACAACAGAGTCATGTATGAATGCAAAGTAAACAAAGCTGTGTGTGGGTGTGATGACATGTTTCTTTTGTCCATAATGTATTCATCCTCTGAGTGCTCCAGGGTTATGCATTTAATTTGTTGTGCAATTGGCAGCTTTAGAAGTACTTAAGCATCCAGCTATCCTTGCCTAAAAATAACTGAAAAGCAAGTGGGTTGGTTTTGGTTTTTTTTCCCAGGATGAGGGAAAGAGACATGGGCCAAGGAGAGAAATGTATCCTGCGAGCCAGGAACGCAGCACGCGGCCCTGACAGGTCCACCATCCTTTTCTGGTTATTTTGGTCTTTTCTCCATCCCTTTCCCAGTTAGAAGCAGCTCTGGCCGTGAGTGAATATAAGAGAGGAAGAGTAGGCTGGTGGTTAGAGCGCCAGTCTGGGATTTAGAAGATTTGGGCTGAATCGCTCATTTTGCTGCTGTCTTTCTGTGTCATCCCAGGCTCTCTGCGCCTCTCCGCAGTCACAGTAATATCGCTTCTGCGCAGGGGTGTCGCAAGAGTAAATATATTAAAGATTGGGAGGCATTAAGGTGCTGTGGGAAGGCTCCTGCATGGCAGGAGAGCGTGCACTTGCAAATCTCAGCAGCTCAGAGGGTCGGCGAACGCAACCTCAAATTTATTATTTTTAATATCTCATTATTTCGGAGTCAATCGGAGGATTTTTAGCCGACCTTGGCAGGGAGACAGACCTGCCTTGTCAGGTCCAAGGCAGCTGCTTTGACTTCACTCCCTCTGCGCCGTTGGGTCCCGGCTCTGTCTTTCATTAGAAGCAGGACCTGTAGAAGGTCCTCCAGCCCAAGGTGGCTCCAGTGCCCATGGTGCTGGCAGAGCGGGTTCCCTCTGGCACTCTTGACTGGGTAATTTAGGGGTTTGAGTTATTCTGGGTGCTTGGCCCTCCTGGAACCCATAGGGCTTGAGGTGCTGGTACCCAACAGCATCTCAGACTACTCACTGTTCAGCTCAGCACGGCAGTGGGTGGCCGCAGAGCTGTGGACCTGCTGCTACTTGCGCCAGGGACCCACGTGGGCAGCCATGCCCTGGGACAGGTTTCCAGGGCTGCTCTCTATCTGTGTTTAGCAGCTGTACCGTGCTGGAGCGGTTTCTGAAACGCTTGCAGATGTGTTTGGCAGCTGCTAATGGGGGTGAACTTTTTGTTTCAGATCCTACAGAAGTTTTGGAGCTGAAAAACCTTGTGAGCCCAGGGCCTGAACCCCTAGGAAGATTAAAATTCCCTACCCCTACTTTGCGAAGGCGCTGGGAGTCTGTCTGGCAAGACAGGTTCATTAACAAATTAATAGAATAATCAGCGGGGCTTTGTGTGCGTTTTGCAGATAAAAAACTGGTAACAGCGTTCTTTGGCTCTTTAATGGGCTGATAAGAGCCAACTATCTGCTCCGTGGCGGGGCTAATCGCGGAGATAACAGAGGTTAAATCAACTGCGGGGCTCTGGTGAGGGTACGCACAGAGGGAGCAGGGATGGATGGATGGATGGATGGATGTAGGAGGGAGCTCAGGGGTTTTAAACACGATAAAAGGGAACAGGCAGCAATGGAAGGGAGAGAAAGCAGCGCCAGCTCGGTGAATATTGTTAGGAGCACTGTGCCAAGCCCCCAAGGGCGGCACCTCTGGGAGGTTAGTGCAGTTCAAAAGTGGTTGGAGGGGCTGTAGGGAGCTCTGTCCTCTCTCACGCCTCTCTGTGGTGGTTTGGGCACAGAAGAAAGTGGTTGCCGGCCTCTTCTCTTTGAGATAAGGAACTGGGGATGTGTTTCTTAGGGGTCCTGCAGGCGGGAGCTGGGCTGTGTGCAGGTTCCCAGGCTGGTGCAGCAAAGCCAAGGCACTGCCTGGTCAATGGCCCCACCACCGAAAGTCCATGCAGAGCCAGGTGTGAGCCCCTTTATGAGGATTTCGAGCTCTTTCTTCTCACAAATTGGACTGGAAGGGTAGAAACCACGCCACCCTGGCCGTGCTTAGCAGCTCGCTCGCCGGGCATCCCAGCCCAGCATCCTCACCGCGGCGCCCTGGTGGCCAAACGCAACGGGGATGAGTGGCAGGCGGAGGCGGCCAGGTTGGGTAGCGCTTCCCATCCCTTTCAAATCCAGGTGTCGCGTGGTCTTTTTGAACAAAGACCACAGCCTATCTCCTCTCCGCAGGCCCTCTGCACCTGCGGCTCGCTGCAACTGGGAGCAGCCCTCAAATTTGCAAGCAGGAGAGCCGCATCTGTGACGGCTTTTGCAGAAGCGTCATTTTACCTTCATAAATTACAAACGTGCGCGCTGAAATATTGATGGCGATGTAAGAGAGATCCTTGGGCTTGCCTCAGGAGTGCAGCGGTGGAGAGCAATCAGGATTCAACGCTTGTTTTGCTTTCTGCAGCCTCCTCCTGGGAGGTTTTGGGGTGCATCTAGCATCCAGGGACCTCTGCTTCTGTGTCATGCCGAAGGTGGAGGGTTTGTCCTCGCGTCACCTCCCCAGCCCACCACCAGTTTGTTCCTGGTCGGCTGCAAGAGAGGGTTGCGGAAAGTTGGCCGTTGGGGCTGCGATGGGAAGCGCTTGCCTCTGCCTTTCCCCGAAGGGCTATTAATTTATACAATATTTGCTTTGTTAAAGAAAGGACATTGTCAGGCGGCTTTCAAGTGATGTGTGAAAGTGACTCTAATAAGATGTTCTGGGGAAGCCTGCAGGCAGCCCCGCCTCTCCTCCAAACCTCTCCAGGTCTCCTTTGAAAGGAGCATCAGCAACCTTGATCCTCCTCCTCCACTAGCCGAGGCACTCGCTGCAAACTTCTCCGGCGCGGGGAGCCGGGGGTGGAGGTGCCGGGCAGAGAGGGAGGGCTGGGAGCCCGGCTCGGCAGATAATTGCCGAAGAAACGGGGAAGAGAAATGAGGAGGAGACGGCGCGGAGGGGTGGGAGTTTTCTTTGGAGGAGCAGCTGCAGCTCGGGGCTGGCGCTCGGCTAATCAGCGCGGTGTGGAGGAGACTGCAGATGAGACGTGGCTCTTCTGCTACCAAAGGCTTATGGGCTGGTGGTCAGGGGATGGGCTTGCAGACCGGGGTCTCCTCTCTTCCTGCATCCTTTGGACAGAGAAGGATCACCGAATCACAGAGTGGTCAGGGGTTGGAAGGGACCTCTGGAGATCATCTGGTCCAACCCCCTGCCAGAGCAGGGTCATCACGAGCAGGTTGGGCAGGACTGTGTCCAGGCGGGTTTGGAATGTCTCCAGAGAAGGAGACTCCACAGCTCTCTGGGCAGTCTGTGCCAGTGCTCTGCCACCCTCACAGGAAAGAAGTTTTTCCTCATGTTGAGATGGAATTTCCCATGTTCCAGTTTGTGCCCATTGCTCCTTGTCCTGTTGCTGGGCACCACTGGAACGAGTCTGGCCCTGTCCTCTTGCCACCCACCCTTTAGGTATTGATAAGCATTGATGAGATCCCTTCTCAGTCTTGTCTTCTCCAGGCTGAACAGCCCCAGGGCTCTCAGCCTTCCCTCAGCAGAGAGATGCTCCAATCCCCTCATCATCTTTGTAGCCCTTTGCTGGACCCTCTCCAGCAGTTCCCTGTCCTTCTTGACCCGGGGAGCCCAGAACTGGACACAGTGCTCCAGATGTGGCCTCCCCAGGGTAGAGCAGAGGGGGAGGATGACCTCCCTCGCCCTGCTGGCCATGCTCTTCTTGATGCACCCCAGGATGCCGTTGGCCTTCTTGGCCACCAGGGCTCAAAAGGATGGCGAACCCCAGTATGCCATCGCCACCAGCTTGTCCCAGCCCTGGTGCCAGGCTCTGGCTGTCTTTGAGGGGTTTTGGCGCTCCCTGGGCTTAAATAGATGTAATCACTATTGCTCATACGCCACCTTTCTGCTCTCCAAGGGCCAGCACGGGGTGCGGTTGGCTCTCCCCTTGCAGATCTGCTGCGCGTTTGCTACCTTCTCCAGCTCTTTTATCCCAGAAACCTCCAATTCCATTACAGATCCTAACGAGGCTGGAAAAGCGGGGTGATTCGCGTGGCCAAGGGGGAAACTGAGGCACTGGTCCGAGCTCAGCGGCGGAGCTGAGCTCGCAGAGCGCTGCCTGCGGCTCTGCCCGCTCCTCTTCCTCGCTCCCCGCTCCTCTTCCTCGCTCCTCTGCTGCCAATCCCAAATGACAGGAGGCTTCCAGCTGCCTCAAACAGAGCAGGACCGTTAATAAAACATCAAAACCATTAGAATCTAAAGAGCGAACAGAAATGGGAGATAAAAGGCGATCGCGTGCCGCGGCTCCCTCGCTCCCCGGAGAGATGCTTGCACCCCGGGGGGGGTGTTCACTTGTGGAAGGGACTTTTGGCAGGTGCTGGGAGGTGGGAAGAAAAAAAACAAGGAATAAACATGTAAAAATAAAAGGCCCAAGGATGTAGGTGCGGAGCCCAGTTTCTGTACAGAGCGGTGGCGCGAAGGTGCCATCTGGTAGCCCAGAGCAATGCCTTAATTGGGGCCTTAACATGAACTCTGGCAGTACCAAACTGCCTTTTTTTTTCTTTTTTTTTTTTCCTTTTTTAATTTTTTTTTTTTATTTTCATAAGGGTTCTGGGGCTGTTGGGAGGCTTAATTAATTAGTTAAGATGTTTTCCACTGTTATTGTGCCTCCCCTCAAAGGCTTCTGACAGTAAATTCTCATCAAGTGGAAGATCTAATAAGTGCCAATTATTGAAGTTTGCTAATTGCCAGATAATAATAATGCTGATTAATAATGCTTTTAACACCACTGTTGATTTCGAACGTGGGTACGTGCGCCACGGCACCATTGATTTGAGTTGTAATTTCTTCTGCTTTGTAGCTAAGTGGGGTAAAAGTCAGGTCGGTGGTATTTTTTTTCGTCCAAAGAGCACATTGTTCTAACCCCTGTCTATAAAAACCTGCGAAGTTCATACGCAGGCGGTTTAAAAAAATAAATAAATAAGTGCGGGAGGATAATGCATCGCGGAGGAGCGGTTCGTTCATTTCCTTGACAAGTGTAATTTAATTTTAATTATTTATGATTCTTCATCGCCCGCTAGTAAATGTTCTGTAGTATATTTTGTAAAACTAATGAAGTCTTCGTAATAGGAGACCTAACTGGAGCCCCGCACGGAGCAGCGGGAAGACGCAGCTTGTTTCTCGCCTTCTGGTTATTCCGTATTCGGACCGGTGACGTTTTACACACCGATCCTTTTTTTTTTTTTTCCTCAAAATTTTTCCTTTTTTTTTTTTCTTTTCCTAAATGACTGAGAGGGTAAGGATCCGC
>VUYV01000128.1:2574910-2597481 GCA_008711295.1 Anarhynchus alexandrinus
GCTTTTGCCCCGAAAATAGGAGAGTGGTAGAGTGCCTGTCGTAGAGAGCAGAGTTGTCCTCATCACAGCTTGCCAAGTTGGGCTTAAATCAGGTTTTGCCAGTATTCCTTATCACATATAAGCCTGTCAAGGTCTGTCTAGGTGGTGTTACTCATTCCTGGCTGTGCAGAGCATCCCTCACCTCCGTTTCACGGCAGTGAGGGGACATTGGGGATGGCATTGCATGGAAGCGAACTTTTTATTTCCTCCCCCAGCAAAAAGCCCTTCCCGATCCCCCCGGCTGTGTTTGCCAGGGAAAAAAACATCTGGTCGGGTCGGGGCTGTTGGTTTTTATGCCAGACCTGGTCTGCAATTACTTACGGGAGTGGTGATGGGTGATAAAGGGTTTGCAGCGCACAGGCATCACTGCCAGCATCCCCTCTGAGTGCTGTAGCCGCAGAGACCTCCCTTGCGCCAGTCCCCGCGGCAGAAAAATGGCAAAGAATTTCGTTGTTTTAAAGTTTTGTTGGAATGTGACTGCGTTTGGAGGTTTGTTTTTGTTATTCATACATTTCTATGAGATGTCGCCGGCACTGAAGCAGATTAATCCTTGCAATGTTTCCTTTTGTTTTTAAAATAATTAAGGGCAGCTGCTACTTAAAGTCAACTAAAACATCCTAGTTTTAGATAAAAGTGCCTTGTGTTTGTTGTTGTAATGAAGCGGTTTGACACCGAGATGAAAGTCTCTGCTGTTTGTGTTGTAAAAACTGGTTTTGACGCCATTTTTGAACAATGTCAAACTGTTTCCTTACATTTCGAACAAGACACGCTTTGATCTAGGAAAAAACCCCAAGATGTTTCAATCAGAACGAAGAAGCAGCAACCCTTAATGATTTTAAAATAGGATCAAATTGTAAAATGTTTCAATCATTATGTTATGTCACGTAATGACATCCCTGTAGCTGTGCTGTGTGATGCTCAGCGTTGCATTTAGCATCGTGAAATGTTGTAGAAATAATTCAAAATAATCTAAAATGCTGGAATGAACTACTGAAATTGCAAAGTGATTCTTTAAAGTGTCAAAAGAAAATTCTAGTTTCCGGCGTTGTTGGAGTTGCTGAGCTCGTCGGAAGAAAGTGTGCGGGCGCTTTTGTATTTTTTCATTCCGAAACCGAAGGAAAACAAAGCGTGGAGAAGTTGAAAGCGCCTTGTGAAATGGAAATTCTCCCAATCGACCCATTTTAGCTACGATCCCCTCCTGCTCCGCTGAACCGCTGGGGAGAGGGGGAGTGGGGCTGCGGCAGCGCCCGGCCCTTGCAGATCAGGGCCGAATTGTTTTGGGATGGGGTATGGGGTTGGGAAGCGATGCGGTTGTGTGCACATCCCTGCGCTAAACCGGGCGCTTTTGGGTCCCTTCGTTCTTCGGCCGCTGTTGCGGTTCCCGTCGGAGGTGCTGGGAGGGGAGGGATGCCACCGCGGGAGGATGAAGGCAAAAAGGATTGAGGTTTGCATCCATCGAGGTCCAAAGGGCTCAGCACCGTGGTACCCAGGTCCTTGGGGACTTCCCCGGTGTTGCTGCCAAGCGTCTGGGAGCGGGAGATGGGGGGGGTGATGGCCATCGCTGCGGTCCCCAAATCGTCAGCGAGGCACGGAGACGGCGTGTGACAGGCGGGTCAAGGTGGAGAGGTGCATAAAGGCTGCTTTAATCCTGCCAGGGGAGGATATGAGCGCTGACAGTTACCTGGGGACCCTGAGATACCGCAATCCCTAACTTAATCAGACAGATAACGGGAGCAGTTAGAGATGAGGCAGGAGCAGGAACCGCCGAACAATAGGAGCCAGCCCCCCCGGGCCCCCGTGCTGCGAGTGAGATAATAAACTATATAAAAATCTGTCACCGTGCGATAAGTGATGAATTAGAATCAATTATATGTTTAAAATAATAGACCTCCCCATGGTGTCACCCTCCCGAACGGTGATGGCTTCTGCCTGGGCTTGGCGGCGGCGATGGCAGGCTTGCTGGCACCGTCACCGCCCGCGGGGCTGGGGGACGCCTCGCGCAGGCGGCTTCGCGGTGCCGGGGAGCTCGGCACGGCGGCAGCCGAAATCCGAACTGGCAGCCCAGCTTTTGGCCTTTAGTTTGGCATTTTCTCCCCCGGGGCCCAGCGGAGCCGCGCGGCACATAGATGCCGCCGGCTTGTGCGGTGCCGGCAGCGGGGCACGCCTGGGGCAGGGACCTCCAGCCCGCTCTTCCTCGGGATTTGTAGATTTTAGAGATTTACCATTTTACCATAATTTACCATTACCGTAAACCATCCCTGGATGTGTTTAAGAGCCGTTTAGGTGTGGTGGGGGGGGATATGGTGTAGGGGAGAACTTTGTAGAGATGGTTGGACTTGATGATCCCAAGGGTCTCTTCCAACCTAGACAATTCTATGATTCTATGATTTTTTTTTTTGCATTATCAGCTGCTGCTCCTCCCTGCGTGGTGCAGCTCTTTCCGTGCCGCTGAGTGCTGTTCTGCTAAATAATGCCACTTGGGTGCATTTCCCCCCCGCCCTGCAAAGGGTGGGAGGACCACCGAAGGAGAGAAAAGGCAAGATTAACTCCATAAGTCGTCCATCCAATGATGCCCAGTTGGTTTGCAAGTGCTGGGCTGGCAGGAGGGCAAAGTGTCCAGGCTTGACCGCCCCGTTGCTGCCCGTTGGATGCGGTGGTTGGCAAACCCTCCCGGCAAAGAAGAGCGTGTCCATCCAACCTGGACAAATTCAAGTTGAAACCAGAGATATTTGGTCTTTCAACCGCGCTGCTTGCAACGGGGCTTGGGGCAACGGGACTGGGGCTTGGACGGACATCTCACCTGGAGGTGGTGGTTGCGTTTCTGAGTTGGTCTCGTCGTTTTGGTGAGGATCAGCCCGGTGTGGTTGGTTTTCCTCCAGAAGCTGCGGTGCTGTAGCTTGTCACGGGCTCGCTGCAAAGGGCTTTGAGGCTGCTGAGCTCAGGCTGTGCCCTTCCTGGGTGCATTTCCAAACTCAGCCTTTTCCAACACACGCATAACCCTGCCCAGGTGTTCTCAGAGGGTCTTGCAAAGATGTATGTTGCCCTGATAAAAGCTGATATTTTTCGCACCGAACGCAAAGGCCGCCTGCTGCCCTCCTGCTGCCACATCCCTTTCCTTCTGCGAGCTGGGGGGGTTTCCCAGCTCCCTGCACTGACGGGAGGGAGAATACTCCTTGTGCATCAAGAGTTGAATTGGAAACCCGTGCCTAGCCTGGCTTGCCTTTTTATTTTGTTAAATAGCACAAGTTGCAGCCATAAAGCCCCTGGAAGCCTGTGCTAAGCAGGGGCACTGGGACCAGTGCTAATGGATTGAAGTGAGCGGCTCACCAGCCACAGGGGTGCCCTGGGATTTCCCTTTTGAATCTTATTTACATTCGGACTAACAATAGCTCCCAAGCTTGGCTATAAATAATTTCTAGGAAAGAGTTGTCTAATTAAACGTACAGCAGCAAAGAAAGTACTTTTAACCACAAGGCTGGTGTCCTAATGAACGTAATCACTGGATGGGGACAGCTTAGGAAACAGAACTTGACATCTCCCGGCGGAGGCAGAGAGATGGAGGGGAAACATACTTGGGGAGAATTCCCAATCAATATTTAATTGCATAGCATGTAATCTGCCTTAGTATTTTTTAAAATAAAATTAAAGCCCCGCAGAAACTGGAGAACCTTTAAAGCAGATTTGAGGAGGGGGAGTCTCTTTTTTTTTACAGCTGCCTGGGGAGCGAACAACATCTAACTGCCCCTGTAGGCATGCAGATTGTTCTGTAGTTGGCAAAATGGTGTGGCTTTGATGGCATGGATTTACAGCCTTCCCCATCCACCGAGGTCTTCCTCCTCTCCCGGTGCCTCAGTTTGTGTTGTCAGCACAGGGAGCAGTGCTGGGGCAGTGGGTGTCCTGCAAGAAACGTCTGTGTAGGTNTGTTGTCTGTAAGCGGGGAATACAGAAATTTCCCTGGACCTCATGGGTGTCCAGCTAGAGTTTGCATCTGGAAAGCGTTTTGAGAACAAGAAGTCGTCAAGTTATCCATAACCAGCCCTGTGCCATGGTGCCCTATGGCTAAAAGACAACCGGAGAGCTGGTGGGATTGGGTGATGGGCAGAAGGTGTGTGCTCCAAGCAGGTGGGCAGGTAGATCCAGGTTGAACTTGAGAGAGAGAAGCTCTTGGGCAGGTCCTGATGCTGAAGTGGGAGGTGTTGGCTGCACGCAGGAGTAGGCAATGGTGTAAATGCCTGAGGAGCGGCTGGTGCCTTGCAGGATGGACCCATGTTTAGTACAGCAGCGTGTCCCCGTCTCTGTGCAGTGTCACACCAGGTGTTGGCGAGCCCTTGGGAGCAATCCAGCGTGCAAAGATGTCTAGGGGCTGTCCTGCCCAGGGAGCAGTGCTGGGGCAGCGGGTGTCCTGCAAGAAACGTCTGTGTAGGTAGGGAGTGATGGGAAACTAGCCATGGCTGGGGCCCGTCGGGTTTATAACGGACTCAAAGCCTGTGTCTAGGGGTAAAATATAGCAGGGCAACGAAGCTGGTGAGGGGTCTGGAGCACAAGCCCTACGAGGAGCGGCTGAGGGAACTGGGATTGTTCAGCCTGCAGAAAAGGAGGCTGTGGGGAGACCTTCTCGCTCTCTACGACTACCTGAAAGGAAGATGGAGTGAGGGGATATCGGTCTCTTCTCCCAAGGAACAGGTGATAGGACAAGAGGGGAATAATCTCAAGTCGTGCCAGGAGAGGTTTAGATTGGATTTTAGGAAAAATTTATTCACTGAAAGCGTTATCGAATATTGGAACAGGCTGCACAGGGAAGGGATTGAGTCACCATCCCTGGAGGTATCTAAAAGACGGGTAGATGTGGTGCTCAGGGACGTGGTTTAGTGGCAATTTGGCAGTGCTGGGTTAATGGTTGGACTTAATGATCTCAAAGGTCTCTCCCAACCAAAACGATTCTTTGATTCTAGGGCAGCTCACTGACAGACTGTGCACGCCAGTGTCCACCCTGCGGAGTTTTTGGGCTTCCCAGCAGAATTGGGACACAAAATAAGGGAGCCCACTGGTGTAAATTACTGCATCTCCAGTTGGAGCAGAGATGCTGATTTGTGCTGATGGGGCCGTAGTATCTTCTAGCACGGAGGAGGATTTGGGAATAACAGAGCCCTGAAATGCGTTTGCCCCTGGTTTGTGGTGGTGGCCCCGGCTGGGGGATGCGGAGGAGGGACTGCGGTGGGATGTGGCGTCTCTTCTGCCTGTTGCGGCTCAGACGGCACTGCCAGCCCTTGCTCCGTCCCCAGAGAAAACACTCCGGCTCCGCTGCGATTAATCTAATCGGCCACTGGATGTCAATGTTGCCTCATCCAATTACAAGTGGGAAAGGACTGGATCTTCAGAAAGGGGGAGAAAATGCTGCTGTCAGAATAGCGGTCGTTGGATGTTGTTTTCTTCTGTGAAGTTGGCTATTAAGCACCGTAGGACCATGTCTGAAGGTACCGAGGAGGAATCAGTCATTGCTCTTGTTTTGCTCAGCCGGGGAGGGACGTGATCCGGTCTGTGTAAAGACTAAACCCTGATTTGGGACAAAAAGCCTCAGCAGAATGAAAAAGCCAGGTAGAAAAAGCGTATCCTCTTCTTGGAGGCACGGCTCGGTGCGTGCTGAGTTGTTGGTGGTTGGCATCGGGCCCGTACGTGATGTTCAGGAGGACGGTGATGCATCTCCTGTGGAGCTGCGTGCAAGGGAGGTTTGAGGACGCGTAGTCAGAAAATACAGCCCTAGAAAGGGGGGAGGGTTCTCGGCAGCGTGCGGAAGCAGAGCTGGATTTAAACGTTGCAGCTTGGCCTCCTGTCTGTTATCCATCTTCTAGCCAGTCGCGGGGAAGCACAGGCAGCAGCTGCATCCTGCCAAGATTCATGATCAAGAACGCCTCTCCCCCACCTCCTCCCTCCCTTCGACAAATATTTTAAACCCAGGCCCCGGGCTGGGAAGCAGGTGCGGCAGCTGGTCTCTATTTGCACGCCCAGATGGGGCATCTCCAGGGAGAGACCAAGTCCTTGGGAAACCGGGACCCCTGAGGTTTTTTGGTATAGGTATGGCCCCGACGGGATGAGCAAGGATGGGGCGAGATGCGTCTCAAGTCCTCTGTGTGCTCTGTGCCGTGAAACCACTTGATAGAGACCTCCCCACCAAGAAGACCTGGTGTTGCAGAAGCTCTGCGTGCTCTTTGGGCAGCACATCCTCGGCAGCGGGGGGCTGGCGAGGGCTCCTTGCCCTCCCTGGCACCTCTGCGGCAGTCAAAGGCAGGACATTGCTCCCCTGAGCCGTCAGCCCGCTGCCTTTCTTCCCTGGCAGTACAAAGGAAGGAAAATGGACTCGTGGTTTCCATCCCTTTGGAACTATTCACCCCCCTTTCACGTTGGGTTCATTTGGGCGCGTTAATATCTCAAATTTAATGATAAGTCTAACGGCATTCATTTATAAGATAAATAAGATGTTATTAGTACATTAGTAGCAAAAAATGTGCAAGGACACTGCTAATCTAAGGTGAAAATGCCTTCCTGAGTGAAATTTAATTAGCAGATTGTGTTCTATTAGTGACTTTTATGGGGAGTTCATGAAAATGAATACAAATATGATCCAGGCAGCCTCTCCTGTGAAGTGAGAGCCTTGCTAACCTACCCTCCCTCTCCCTGCCACGCGGCTGCCCACGAAGGGAAAACACCCATGGGTGTCCTCTACCCTCGCCAGAAGAGGACTTTCTGGAGGCAGAAGAGGACTTTCTGGAGGCAGAAAGGCAGCCTGTGGCCACCTTGCAGCTTAGGGTCGTGGTTGCAGGGCGGCAAGTCTGGGTGTCACGGGAATTAAGTGTGCTCACAGCGAGGGAAAGGGGGTGGGGGAGTCAGAAATGCCCCATCTTTTCCCTCTGCCCTGAGCAAGCGGCTGGTGGGAGCTGCTCTTCCGTGATAAGAGCGGTGACAGTGATGGAGATCTCCTCGGTGCTTTGAATTTTCTCCCTAGCCAGCTGTCCTGGGGCGGTCAGCACGGGTAGCAGAGGGTGCCAGGTCCTGCAACAGGGCCCGTCGCAGAGATTCGGTGTCACGCTGGCGGGTGCTGGCAGACCTCTGCGTGCCTGGGCGCGCGGTAGCTGCAGGGGAATGGATCCCGTCCAAGAACATCATACATCTTTTAAAGACTTATGGTCCCCTGGCAAGCCGGAGGGTGTTGTGCAGCTGTTACTGCCAGGCCGTGCTGGAGCGACACGCTGCAGAGATGTGCTGGTGTCCCTTTTCCTCCCAGAGGAAGGGACGGAGCCAGCGCAGTGGGGACTTCCATGTGAAGGAGCCGCGGAGGTGACATTGATGGGTCTTCTTAGGTTTTGTGCTAAACACCAGCGCTTGGGGTGTTGCCGGAGCTGGAAATCACATGGTTTCAGGAGGTGACTTAGGAAGGAAAAACATCTTGGCATCAGCAGCAAAAAAAGGAAATAATTAAAAGGCATCTCTGCTCTCAGTCTTTCCTGGGCAGACTGTCTTATACACCCTGCTTTGGGAGGAGCTGTTACTGTGGCGTAACGTCTTCCACCCGGTCTAGGACCTTCTGGTCCCATGCAGCGTGTGGCTGAGGGAGATGTCCCTTGGTGATGCTGCCAGCTCCTTGCTCTTGGGACCAAAATCCAGCGTGAGATTCTGCCTCGGCCAAAACCTGTAGCAAAACTGCCATTGACTCCGGGGTGGCCGGGAGGTGTGGGCACCACGCAACAGGCTGCCCATGCAGTCTCTGTTCGAGAGCGCTTGGGAGGGCGTTGGAGCTCCAGAGGAGCAGAGAGAGGCTTTGTGCACTGAGAAGTAGCACGAGAGCTGTCACCTGCCCCTTAGCAGACCTGTCCCATCCCTTGTATTCATGCGGAATGGATCTGGTGACCCCTGCCAGGCTTTTGAGAGTCCGTGACTTACCGCTGCCGATGTAGGAGGCATCTGGTGGTGGTTCGAAAGATCCTTCCCTCCCATCCGCGGGCGCAGGATCCAGCTCTTGCCGATTCCTTTGCTGAACAGAGGCGGAACAGCGAAGCAAATGCACGGGGAGTCATTATTCATGCAGATGATCCTCACAATTCAATAGAGGTAATTAGGAGAATGATGGAGGAAATTAGCACTTTCTGCGGGTTTATTAATATTAATAAAATGATTCCACGGTTAAAAATAATAATAATAATATTAATAAAATAAATACAAAACTGCAGAAGAGCTCTGCCCAGCTACTAAATACCAGTCTGCTCCAGGCAGTGATCAACCAGTAGCTTGAATTAGCCTTCAGAGACTGGTTTTTGCCCTCTCTAAAGGTGGTATGGCAGAAGTCAGAATGGATTGAGGCATATCCGGGCTCATTTCTTGTTTCCCCACTTTTGTTTTCCCTATTAGCAAGAAGAGCTGAAGCTCAGCAGATCCTTAAGAGGTTGGAAAGTTGAGTGGCTTGTCTTTAGCGTGCCAATGGTCTTGAAAATAGGATGTTTTCTGACTCCGGTTGTCCTCCTGCTTCTTCACCTGCTTTGTCTGTCGTTGTCCTAGCAAGGAAAATATTCCCACAATTGGGATAATGTGGGTTCCCGGGTCTGCCATGAAGACCCATTTCCAGGTTGTCCTCTCGGTTGCATCTCCCATTCCCTCTCGTGGCGATCACAGCAGAGGACTGCCGACCACTGCCACCGGCGTGCAGCGTGGTCTTGGGAGCTGGTTCAGCTCTCCGTGCCGCTGGCGTGCCAGATACGCCGGAGTATTTGGGGGAAGTTATTTGCAGACGATGAGGAGATTATCAAATTAAAGACAGCACAGAATGTTATTAATGAAAATACATGACAAATGTATTTAAACATGTAAAAATTTAATTAAAATTTTTTATTATTAAAATGCTGCTAAAAGTGCCTTCTGAAGCCCTCTGCTTTCTTTTGAGATCAAGGCTTTTTCAGTTTCTTGCATGCTAAGCGAAGGATTTGGGCTGAGGAAGGGAATAATTGGTACTGAGTGGCTTCTGCAGAGGGCAACGGGACTTTTGCTGTGGATCCTGGATGCAGGATTAGGCCTGGCTGTACCCGTGGGAATACCTGGCTGGGCTTGATTCTTTTAGGAAGGGGTTTTGCAGTCATTTGCAGTCTTTGCTGGTTAGGAGGGACCGCTGGCGAGGTTCGGTGTCGGGCCGGGGGCTGTGCTTTACTCTGAGGATGCTGGAGGATGGCAGCAAGCTGCCGGCACCGCCGGGAAGGGCAGGAAACACCCGGGATGGGCTGTTGGACTTGCGACCCCCTTCTCCATCCACGGGAGGTGTGTGCATCCAAAAAACTTACTGGGGGAGCAAAGAAAAGGTGCTCCGAGGTCCCAAGCTGTGTGGTTCTGTGCCCTTTCCTCCTGGCATCTCCCTGCCTGGGGCACCGGGGAGCAGCTCGGGTTGTTTTCGCTCGGCGGGGAGCTGTGACTATGCCGGTAACAGCTCTCTCCTGGCGGACCCGATTGCATTCCCGCTCCCGAGTTAGAGATGCCGATCTGGTGGGTGGCGCCAATTCCCAGAGCCTTCTCCATCCATCCTTATTTAAATGGGAAAAGATCAGAGTGGTTGAACCCATTGCTTTAATGACAGATTCCATTATATTAAACGATAATTGCAAAAAATCAGTTTCTATAATTAAAAAAAAACCAAAACACCTCACAGCTAGCCATGGTGGCTTTCTGCCGGTGCTTGACATGTGATCTCCATCTTCTCGCTGAGGATCCTCACGTCCTCCCCACTGTCTGGGTTGCATGAGGGTGGCGAGAGCATCCAGCGCTGCAGCTCCGGGATGGGGAGCCGCATGGGTTGCCCCTCTCCCGTCGGCGGGTGTCTCGGGAGCCATGCCCAGGGCCGTATATCCTGCGCTGAGGTGGCGGAGCCGGCGAGTGTTTCCATTCCGGAGGAATTTGCAGGGCTGGCAGTTTTAAGGGAGAAGGGGGGGAAAGCAACCCTATCTCCCAACTTGTAAATTAAGCAGATCTGGTCAGGAACTGTCACTGCAGGAGAAGAAATATGAAACCTCTGGGGTCGTGTATGCAGAGTAATTTTTCTGACTGTAACTCTACTTAAAAATAAGGATATGATGAAAATGCTTAGAGCATTTTAAATGGACCCAGCAGAGATCTGATTCAGCTCTTGTGAAGTCTGTGCAGACGTTATTGGGTGTTGGCTTCCTCTAAACTCGCTAACGCCAGATTTTAGTGCATGGCAGAGAAATAAATTGGTTCCTTCTCCTTATTAACTGAAAATATTCTTAGATGGAGAAGCAATAGTCTTTTTTTTTTGGTGGGTTGGTTTTTTTTTTTTAAGTTTTGGTGGGTTGCGATGCGGGAGAGCGAGGAGGTTGGGAACGCTGAGGTGGTGCTTGCTCCTCGCCTCCATCCAGGGCGCAGGGGGAATCCGCACCAAACTTGGCATAGGTCAGGTCTCCAAGTGATGGAAAGCCTCCAGGGATGAAGCCGCCCTTGAAAGGCATCCGAGGATGCCTGTGCGTTTGTCAGGCTCCCTGCGAGAACACGCGCTGGCCATGTGTGGGTAAGGCTCATTTTAAGGAGATTTTTGAAAAAAGAATGGGAAAAAAGAATTGGAGGTTGGACTAGATGATCTCCAGAGCTCCCTTCCAACCCTGACCATTCTGTGGTTCTGTGAACTTCACAAAAGCTCAAACGCAGCCCAACACGAGCGTGTGAAGGCAGAGGCAGGCTGCGGGGCTCACTGGTGGTGGGCAGAGTGAGGGGCATCTCTTGTGAGGTTTGTGGAGCCGTTCGGGCCAGCGCTAAGTGCGGTGCTTCTCTCCTGCTGCGAGGAGGGAGGAAGGTTTTTGGAGCTCACCGCCATCTCTGCATGATTAGTTCCGTCTCCGTGGTGGTGCTCCTGCCTCCCGTGGCCGTCCTCACCGAAGCGGGATGGCTGGACCAGGCACATCAGCCGCTTTTCTGCTCTTTTCAGGAGTGTAGGGAATGCCCCAAATCATTGCCCCGTAGGACGTTAATAAAGCTGGGTTTGGTGGGTGGCCGAAGACGCGGCAACTGTGACCGTGATCACATATGCCTCCGTGAAAAGTAGCGTCGAGATATTCAGGATGGTGGTGAGACAGGAGGAAATGTGGACGGAGAGGAGAGTGAAAGCCACCCCAGCTTTACCCTCTCTTCCCCGTCTCCCTTCCTGCCCCCCCCTGGATTTCAGTGGCGTGAGATCTTCACCCCGTGCGTAGGGAACAATATCTTGGAGGAGCCTTGAAGCCATTTGTTTTCCGTTTAATTGGCTAGCGGGGAGAAAATAACGAAGGGAAGTCATGCAGGGGAAGTTCTCATCAGCGCTGTTTTTGGCAACAGAGTCACAACATCCTAAATTTATTTATTTAATTGCATTATTAAAAGTATAAATAAAAATAAATCCAGGAGAGCAGCCGGATCTATGCTTTGCATCTCTAAAATAGAACCATAAATGCCACGGAGCACTGGGGGAATGATTTATTAGCCTGTTATCGTGAGTGACTGGGACGCTTTCGATGGAGTCCTTGCTAATTTCTAACAGCTGCATTAAATCACAGATGCTATCAGCTATTATAAAATAATCACCCAGCGGTCTGCAAACCAGCACGAGCCCAGGGTCAGTGCTGGAGCCCTTCATTTGTTTCACATCTCAGCCCCTCCGATTCCTGCGAGGGTGGGAAATAAATAGGACTCGTAGTGGCCTCATTTTATCATCCGGGAGTTGACGATAAATAAAACCTCCATAAACCTTTTTCTAAAAGGAGTTTGGACTGGAATTTGCAACGAGAGGAAACCTTGTTTTGTGCTTAAATATGGCCGTGTGATGTCAGGGCTCCTGGGTCCTATTTCTGGCTCCGAAAAGGGAGCCTGCGTTTGCTGATTTACCGGGCAGAGGAGGGATTTCAGGGTTTCGGCTGCAGCCGGGGCTGGAAGGAAGAGAGAAGGTCCTGTGGCACTTGGGGACGTCTGTCTCGGCTCCTCCGCCTTCGCTCCTCGCTGCCGTTTCAGACAAGTCACTTAAATTTCCCTACAGCTTGACTGCCTTCCTCTCGTTTGACAAATAACGTGTGTGTTTATGTGGCTGGGCTCCGGAGGGGGTTAATACTTGGCCTGGAAATCTCTTTAGAAGTGCCAATTTGTAGCGACAGAGAAACAACAATGAATAGGAGAGCCTGCGAGGTCCAGAAGAAGTGAGCAAGCGGCTGCTTATCAGGATGGTGGCGTGCAGAGCCAGCCGCAATAGCAGGGGTAGTTTTAAAGGGTGAAGGAGATGGGAAGGGGGGGTGGTGGTGGAAAAAACAACACAACCCACAAATAAATAAAAATAAAGCGGTTAGGAAGAAAATGCCGCCCATCTGCAGCGCTCGTGTTTTTCTCGGCAGTTTTGCTTTATGTTAGAACAGCTGCTTAACGTGAAAAATGCCGGATTGAATAACAGCGTCGGGGAGGAGATGCAGCGAGCGATGGGGCTCTCCAGCTCATCGTGCCGTCGGGCACTCCTCACCTGGGGATGACCAGCCCTGGGCAGGGTGGCCGTGGTCTCTTGCACCGACCCCGTCCAGCCTGGGGAGATCATTTTGGAACCGCTCTTCGTGGCTTCGCAGCCGTGGGCCCTTGTTTGAATCGGTGGGGTAAAAGGGGCTTTGCTCTGAATGTGCTAGGAGGAGCCTCAGGGCTCTTCGTTGGTGGAGGAACCAGCTCCTGGTGGCAACCTAGGTTGCTCCAAGGCCATGTGTCCATGGGGAATGGTGCACGTTGGAAGGACGCCGGGTTTCCAGCGTGGCCCTGGGGCAGGGCTCTTATTTCTCCAAAGGTATTTGGGTTCCTTTGTCTTTTCCCACCTCGTTATTCTCTCTGCAAAACGGCATAGCGGGGCTTTGCGGCTTGCAGGTTGTTGCCTTACTGCGGTGTGGGAGATTGTCGGGTTGTCAGCAACCTGGAGATAGCGGGGATTGCTGACAGCCAGCAGAACTGAGTCAGTGCTGTGTACAGAAACCTTGCTCAGCCTTTGAAACTGCAGTCAAAAACCCTCCCCCAAGGTTACTCTCGCTCATAAAGCGTGCTTAGTTTTGTTTGCTGCAGACCTAGATTTTTAATCCCGGAATCCAGGCAAGACCCGAGCTTTGAAGAGAATTGGGTTGGAGTCAGAAGCGAATGGCTCGGACCAGGTGGACTCTAAAAGATGAATTAAAACTGACCCGGGAAGATGGAGATGTTCACATCCCCACCCCGGCTTTGCAACTTGCATATTTATCTTGTTGTGCCCAATACCACTGGGAATAAATCAGCAGCGAGAGGCACGCAGGGAGCAGATACACGGGCTCCGCTAGCGGGGCACCTGCACTGGTGTTCAAATCGAGCTCCCAGGGAAGTTTTCTAAAGCTTGCAGGAACCGAGATCCTTCCCTCACCTAATGTTTTTTTGTTTTTTTTTTTTCCCCCCTCGCTTCAGCCCTTAGAAGTGAGAATTTCAAAGGTGGAAAAAACATCATCTGCACTGGCCACAGAGGGGAAAGACTGAAAATGCTGAGAATTTTTATTTCTCCTGGGACTTGCAGCCCGTGAAGCCTGGGTAGTTCAGACAGGCTGAGAAGAAGCGTTTAGACCTTTATCTGCTTAACACGACCACCAAACCTGCCATGGCGTGTGTGTGGGGGCAAGGATGGGGAACACACTCCATGGCGAGCATCTGGGGGCAAGGATGGAGAACACGCTCCATGGTGAGCATGCCAGGCAAGGGATGGGGAACATGCTCCATGGTGAGCATGCCAGGGCAAGGATGGGGAACATGCTCCATGGTGAGCATGCCAGGGCAAGGATGGGGAACATGGTCCATGGTGAGCATGTGGGGCAAGGATGGGGAACACGCTCCATGGTGAGCATGCCAGGGCAAGGATGGGGAACATGCTCCATGGTGAGCATCTGGGGCAAGGATGGAGAACACGCTCCATGGTGAGCATGCCAGGACAAGGATGGGGAACATGCTCCATGGTGAGCATCTGGGGCAAGGATGGGGAACACGCTCCATGGTGAGCATCTGGGGCAAGGATGGGGAACATGCTCCACGGTGAGCATGCCAGGGCAAGGATGGGGAACATGCACCATGGTGAACATGCCAGGGCAAGGATGGGGAACGCGCTCCATGGCAAGCGTGTGGGGGCAAGGATGGGGAACAGGGTCGTTTTCCTCCCCAATTTTGCAGACACCTCGCATGGGTCCCTTCTTCTCCCAGCCCTCCCACCTCCTCCAGCAGGCAGGAGCTGAGAGCTGCCCCACCAGCAAGATGTTTTGAAGGGTTGTGCACATCGGCCGGTTGCCTTGGGAAAAGGGGTGCGTGTGTAGGTGCAAAAATGAGTGTGTCGAGGCAGAGGCGGGCTGCAGGGCTCGCCGAGGCGGTGGTGGACAGGGCAAGGGGTGCGTTGCTCCGTGGTGAGAGCCACGGGGCCATTGGGGACCATCCTGCCTGAGAGGAGATGGCTGTTTTGAAGGGGATGAGGGGTACATGATGGGCAGGTGGAGCACAAAGTGCAGTGCTTCAGCTCTTGTGCTGCAGGGAAAAAGCCATTTCTTGCACGGGAGAGACAGCTTTTCAAGCTATGTAATTAGTCAGGCGTTTTTTTTTTCTCTTCTTCCCTCCCTCTTTATCTTTAGATCTTGCTGTCTTGGCCGCTCCGCCGATACTGAGGCAGGTCTGAGGTTGGGGAGTAGGTTGTGTTGGCCCTGCCAGCCCCGAGGCGGGTGGCTCTCGTGTCACCCAGGTGTGAAAAATACCAGCGCACGCGCAGAGGAGAACGGGTAGACGGGATTTCGCTTTCTATCACCTTCTGCGTGGGTGCTGCGGGCACGTTTCTGAGCCTCCCCAGGACAGCCACGCGCGTGGTGTTTCCCTCTTCCAGCATCGAGCGTAGGTGGCACAACTGCGCTCCCCATCGTTTCTGCATCTCCGTATTTTGTAAATAAGCCCAGAGGCTATGCGATGGCTTCGTATTTAGAAATAGGATAAACAGGGCTGTGTGCTATCTATTTATTTGTTCTTTTATTCATTCAGTTAAGAGCTCGCAAAACACTTTGCAAGCGTCTATGAAATGAGCCTTGTAATGCTCCCGGGAGAGGGAAGAAATGTTCCTGCTCCGCTTGGCAGGCAGGGGAGGCTGAGGGGCTCCGAGAGGTTCGCCGCCTTTGCCCACGGTCATGGCGAGACCGTGGCAGACGCAGGAGAAGATGCCGACTCCCCTTTTCCGTTGTCTGTAATTGCCGCAAAGACTTGAACGCCCGTTTCGTGCCCAGGCGCAGCCATGCCGAGCCAGCTGTGATCAAGATCCTCTTTTCTGGTGTTTCTCCGGCTCCTGGACTAATTTGGGAGCGGGATCGTGCCTCCACACCTTGTCCCAGCGGGAAGTCATTAGGTGGTACGTGAACATGGTACTAATGATGGAGAAACCACATCAAACCCAGCCTGGCTCCTTTGCTGTCAGAGCTCGTTCCCATCTGCACATCTTTCTTTAACTACTCCATCTCAGAGGTGCCCTCAGGCCCATCCCGTGCCCGTGGCCACTCAGACCTTGGGGTGGCCAATGCCCTCAGCTGGAGACCACCACGCTGAGCGTGGCCTCCTCCTGGTTGCTCCCCCTCTTCCCTCTCTCGTTGTGGTTCAGGCTCAGCTTGTGGCACTTGAACATTGGCTGCGGCTTTCACCAAACTTGGACCTCCTTCTGGCACTGAGTTGGGCTGATTCGTAAGGTTTGGGGTGACCCTGAGATGCTCACGCATTGTGGGAACCCAAGTGCATGTATGGCTTTCTCTAGACTGGCAGGCCCCCATGGGCTCCCATCCCCTGCGCTCACTTTGGGACTATGGGGGGGACCTTCGAGGTGGCAGTGGGGGGAAACGGGGCCGTGGTGCTTGGCCGTGCTCTGAGCAGGCGAGAGCCTGTGGGAGTGTGCAGTGCCGCTGCCCCGTTTACAGCAGCTCTTCTGCCTCCGCTGTTCGTAACCTACTTTCCCTCCCTTCCCTCTAAATAGGACTTTGGGTGGATGGAGCAGTTCTTCCCCTGTCCCCTGCAGCTCAGAGGGTTCAGAACAACAACAAAAAAAGGCATTTTGCAACCTCAAACCTGCCTGCTCTGCTTTTGAGGGGGGGACATGGGCTCTGTCCCCGGCAGCAGCCCACCCTACAGCCGTGTCCCCATGTGGAGTTGCTGTTCCCAGCAGCCCACCCAGGGTCCCTGTCCCACATCCAGGTTTCCCTGAGCACCCCCGCTATGGAAAACCCATGTCTTTTGGGGTGGTATGGAAGCAGGCAGGCTTTTAATCGCTGCCCACCATCCAAAGGGGGTGCAGTGATGGGGACAGGCTGCCTCCCTCCCCCTCCCCACAGGTGCTGTGGGGCTGGAGCATCCCATGTGCAGCAAATTGTCTGCCCACGCCCTGTGATTAAGGGGAAAGCAGGGACTACCTGTGTCCTCTGCCCGCCCCCAGATGAATTTGCCTTAATTGCTGTGTGCTTGCACATGTGTAGCCTTCCAGACTTGCTTGTCCCAGCAAAGCAGCACAGGCGGTGGGTCCCCTCTGGTGTCCCCCAGCCATGTCCTGCATCGGGGTGACTGTGGACCCCCATCCTTGGACCGCCGTCCACCCCGAGGAAGCCCAGCTGAAGGTACTGCTCCCACCCTGCACTTTCTTTCTCTTCTGTCATGCTCCAATTCCCTCCTTTTTGCCCCCCGGGTTGGTTTTTCTCTCTGCTTTCTCGAGGCTGTGGGAAATTTGGGAATGGGCTTCTGGAAGCCAGAAGCTGGCTGGCAATCAGCTGGCAATTATTTTTAATTCTTGCAAGACAATGTCCTCCATGAAGCAGGCTGAACTTTGGTGTGTTTTGATATGGAAATGTTTTGGCAAGGAAGCAAAATGTCGCATGTCTGTAATGCCTCTCCCCCCTCCCCTACTTCCATTCCTTCCCTCGAGAATCGGGTTTTAAGGGAAAGACCGCATGGGAGTTGAGCACTTGCCCAAATGCACTAAATACCAACAGGAACGGCAGCCTAAAAAAAAAAATAAATCTTGGCATCGCAAAGAAAATCTTAACATTTTGCTTTCCTTAGGAAAAAAAAAAGAAATAAATAAAAAAACCTGGATTGTTGTCAGAAATACTGCTGGAAAATGAAATCCTCGCTTTTCGGGCGATGCTGCGACGGCTCCGCGTGGCTCTGCCGTAGCCGGGTGGCTCAGCCCCTTCGAGGTTTGCGGGGTGTTTTCGGTGCTGTTTTGGTTTTGTTGTTTGTTTTTTTTTCTTTAACGCTGGGTGTAATGAGGAAGGCTGCTTTTAACTCCGCAAGGTGGGTGTCTGCAGAGCTGCCTCCTTTTTTTTTTTTTTGGAATTTCAGTTGCCAGGTTTACACGCGGTTGAAGCGTGCCGTGTGTCTGTGGTTCAGCCGGGGATTTTAGCCACGTGCTGAGCATTAAGCGTGCGGTAAACCCCGTTAAGATCCCCGGCATCGCTCTGGGTCCTCCTGAACCACGACCCACCTCGCCACGCTGCCGGCGTGACCCCTGGCTGGCTTTGCACATCACTGGGAGGATTTTATGGAGGCGAGGAGGATTTATTTTGGTATTTGGGGCACGAGGTTGGTGTCGGAGGGGCTACCTGGGCATCGACTGCTGAACCAGTCCTGCAGCCAGGTGTTAGTGTGAGTCTTGAGTTAGCATTTTCCACCCAGGCGAGCTCAAGCACTGCGATCAATTTGAAGAATAGGCTGCATTTTTTTTTTTTTCACAATTACCTCAGCATTTTTTTCTTTCTATTTTTTTTTTTCTAAGCTAAATCCATGCGATAAAATGCATTAAATGTAACAGCACGGAAAATAAAAAGTTCGGTTTGTGGAGAAAGCCTGATTTAGTGTGAAGATAAAACAAGATAAAACAACTGGAAAAAATTAAGTGGAATAAATAAATTCTGCCGGAGAGAGGTGGGGGGTGACAGAGCTGCGTGTGTGCCGTCGGCCGGGCAGCGGTCAATCCAGCTGTGGTCGGCTTCCCGAAGTTTTTAATCCCAGGAAAGGGGGTGATGCTTTGCTGTGCCCCCCCCACCTTCCACGCACCGGCGCTGCTCAGAGACGCGATTCTCCCCGTTGTGCCACTTTGTATGGGCTGTATGGGCTCCTCCTGCACGGTGCTCGCTCCCTTTCGGGTGAAGAAATGAGAATATTCGGCAGCAAAACGGGAAAAGCAAGAAGCGGGGCGGCGGGGTGTGGGGGAAGAGGTGTCGGGATGGGTTGCCAAATATGCTGGGGAAAAATTAGCAGCTGCAAGTGTGCAAAAAGAAAAAGGTGGAGAAGAGAAGGGGGTAGGGACAGATGGAGAGAAGGAGGGAGAGAAAGAGGAGGTGGGAGAAAAGGGAGGAGGGGATAATAGTGCAGAAAGATATTAGTTAAAAATCTTATAGCCCCGAGCCCAGACACCATCTGTACGTAGCGGGATACCAACAAGACACGGCGCTCTCTCTCTTCGCCGTGGAGGTGTTACATACATCTTGGCCGGGTAGTGTGGCCAAGACGGTCAGGATTAGAAATTTCACGTGCCCCGGGAGAGAGATGCCTTAAAAGAAGCCCCGTTTTCGGAAAGCGCCGAGCAGCTGTCTGCGAGCCGGCGACTGGAGAGGAGCCGGCGGCTTTGGGAAAAAAAAAACAAAACAAAAAGCTTGTCTGGGGTTTCCAGAGGGAGATCTGGAGAACTTCCACTTCCACCAGCGCTGGGGGGCGAACCCCTTCGAGCAAGAATTAGCTCTTTGATTAAACAAGCCCAGGTCCTCCGAGGACTGCTCTCCCCTAGGCTCTGCCGGGTTTTTGCTTTCCTGGGTGCAGCGTTAACCCCTGCCGCTGCGGACAAGGCTGCATGGCTTAGAGACACCAAAGTGCCTCTCCGAAAAAGAAAACAGAGCTATCGCCTGTGGTCTTTGCCTTAAGATTTGCTTTTCTCTGCCTGCTGAGGACTGCGTTTTCCCTTTTGACAAGGACGTGGTGGTTTGCTGTGCCCACCGCGGGAGGAGCTGCTGTCCTGGGGTGAAGAGCATCTCGCTGGTGCAGCCGTGTCCGTGCTTCACAGCGTCCCCCGACCCGGGCAGAGTGCTTGTGGGAGGGCCGTGGGCTGTGAATGTCTGTGTCTTGTTTAAAAGGAGTTAGAAATACTCTTTGGAGCTCTTTTGGAAGAGGCGGTGTCCCAAATGGTGCTTGTGAGCAGGAAGGTGACACTTGCTGGCCGAGTGCGTAGGGTCCTGGTGGCACGGGAGTCTCCCCGTCCCTCGCTGCAGCCCATCTCGAGGGAGCTGGGCTTGCTCCCCGCTGCACCCAGAGCATCTCAGCGTGCCCTGAGCGACGTGGAGAAGGGGAAAATAATCCGGGAGCAGCAGCGAGGTTGAAGAATAAAATCCAGGGTGGCCATGCGTAGGTCCTGGTGGCTGCAGGCTGCTCCGTGGCGTGGTGCCGGAGCAGCCCTGCCGCTGAGCTGCTCCGCAGCCCCCCAGGCTCCGGTCCCTCACTAATTACTTCCAGGCCTGTACTCTTGACATTTGCAAGCTCCTGATTAGAGCAACGAGGGAGAAATCTCCGAGGGAGATGGAGGCCAAACTGCACCACTAATAAAAGCTGAGATTGACAATCGGCGGGGAGGCGAGAGACGGGGAGGTGGAGGGACTCGTCCTTGCAGTCTCAGTTTCTTTCTGAGCCGCTGGGATGATGAGAGAAGGTCAGGGCTTGTTAACGTCACCGTGAGGAGCAGGATCCGCCACTGCCATATGCCTGATGCCCCCAGGGCCTGTGCCAGCCTCTGAGTCCCTCTCAGCTCGGCGATATTTTTAGACGTGGACCTGAACTGAAGCCACCTGCATGAGTACCCCGTACAACCTCAGGTCTGCAGACTGTCTAGGTACAAAAGTGGCTCTGCTTTCGTGTCTGCTGTCTTCGTGTCAGCATCCAGATTTCGTAGCCTCCTGGATTTTGAGTTCCCATGCCCTCCTCTCCCCCGTGTCCCAGCTCGCTCTCACTCAGCGGGCAGCGCTCACCGCAGCGGTGGGACCGGGAGATATTTGTGATGGGGTGGACCAGAAGACCGGGGTGGGAGAGGCCGCTCTGGCTGCCTGCACCAGCTGTCAGATGCCCAAGGTGGCCTCTGGGGCGAGCGTGGTTGAGACACGCTGCCTGAAGTCTCCTGCAGAGCTGTTCCAGGCTGTTGGGTCCCTCCCCAGTTAGGCGGGTTTCTGTTACGTAAATATGTGCGGCGTTCCCTTTCTAGCCCTCTCTTTCCCCTCCCTGATGCCCCAAATAATGCTTACCGGTGCCCAAGCTGTCTGTATCAGCCGGTTTAGCCATCTTTCTACCCATTTCTGCCCTGCCGTTACGTCTGTTCTTGTAGCCATGTCTCTCCAGCCTCCTCGGAGGCTCTTTCCGAGGCAGACAGGCTTTTTTTTCCCCTTTAAATCTCCCCTTTCCCGAATCGCACCGCCTCTGGCAGGCTTTCTGCTACACGCACGCTATGTCTACAGCTTCCTATCCCAAGGGGGTAAACACCATTTTACCCAGCAGAGCTGCTGGTCCCTGCAGCATCCTCTCCCCCCGGCGCTTGTCCTGCTGCTGGAGGAGGCTCAGCAGTGCCCGGGGTCGGGCTCTCGCGCTGGTGGGGAGTCGCAGTGGGTTTGTGCTGACTCCTTTCTGCCGCCGCTCCCTCCCTGCCAGCGGACGCGGTTCCTCTGTGCCAGGGCGGGGAAGGAGATGGGGTGTCCTTCCTCCCCATCCCTCTCCTCCTCCCACCCCAAGGGATGCTGGGCACTGAAGCAGCCGACCTGCATGTTCGGGGTTAAGCCAACTTTTCAGCAGCTGAAGAGCTTTCTGATGGAAAACTCAGCCCCGCTTTTCTCGGCGGCGCTTCCCTCGGCTCCTAGGCTGTCCTATTTATCCAAGCTGCAGCGAGCATCCCTCTGGTGCCTGCAGCCATAGCTGGTGCCGGGAGCCAGCACGCGTCTCTGCAGTGCTAGCCCGTGGCTAGCGGTGTATTTAGGGTCGCTGCGTCCCGCTGCCATATACAAAGGACCGGCTATGCTGACAATCGGGCTTGGGATCACTGAAAAACCCTTGCAAAATCTCTTTTATCAGTTTTAGCAGCTGTGTTTGGGTCTCGGGATAAGGCTGGGGTCCTAAAATAGCTAAAACTCTTTCACTGGTCATTATGCTCCTCCTCTAGCCCCTGGAAGGGGGCAGGTTCCCCATGACATACTCAGTAGAAGAGGCAGATGCCCTTTGGAGGAAGGCACCCAACGGAGGTGCAGCCTGCCTTGGCTGGGGCATGGGGAACTGTACAGCCCACTGCGGGGAGATGGCAGCCCGAGGTTGGTTTTCTTTTGTAGGCAGAGAGACAGATGTGTCTGGATGGTCACCGAGGTCTTGGTGCCCTCGGTTGCTCTTTGGGGGAGGTCCATGGTGGTCTCTGGGTGTCTCCAAAGAAGGAAATTTGTTGCTGAGGTCAAGTGCTGCCATGGGGGTAATGGTCTCGGTGTCAGGGAGTGGGGACAGCAGGGACAGGGCAGGGAGGACCCTTTGGAGCTCCCTTCAACCTTGCACGGTCCTGAGGGGCAAATGCACGGTGGCAGGACACCGTTTCTCACCGCCCAGCCCCTCTCTGCTCCCCGGGCAGGGGGCAGAAAGCGGGGCCAGCCCCCCACGCAGAGGGGTGGGAGACCCACCAACAGGTGGATGCAGAGAAGGATGCAGCGATGGGGGGCGGGTGGGCATCTTCTTGGGGGGCTGTATGGCATGCGTGAGAAGAAGAACCCCTCTGCAGCAGGGGTCGAAATGGTTAAAGGAGGCGGGGAGGGGTGTATGGGGGGGGGTGGCTGGGTTCCCGAGCGCGGTGCGGCGGGGGTTAAAGTCTGGCGTGCGAAGTGCGTGTCCCCGCCTGCCTCTCTCCGTGTGTGTATGTGTGTGTGTGTTGCGGGTGCNTTTCACCACCACCTCCAAGCCCCGGCACCCTCCGGAGACCCGCTTTGCTCACGGCGGTGGGGGACGTCGCCTGCAGCTCCGCGGGGAAGTTTCGATCTTGCGACAGAATCGGCATTTTGGGGAGCTTTCGGGTTTTTGCTTTTTTCCTCTTCGTTTTCCTCTTTCCCTCTGTTATTTAAACGACAGAGCAACTGCCAACTCCAAGCCCGTTTTGCTCCCCCAGCCCGTTTTTATGGCCGCCCATCCCTTTCCTGCCAGAGACACTTACGTTTCCTCCTTGGGTTATAAACTTTTGATGCCAGATCTCCGCAGCGCGTGCCCAACTGAATCTTAAAGTAGCGTCTCCAGCAGACACACATCTGTGACCTTCATCTCTTGCTCTTGCACCTCCTCTCCTCCTCTTCCTCCTCCTCCCCTCCCCGGCCCTCCCGTCCTCCTCCCTCACCCAAGGATACTGGGGACTCCCTTCGGATGCCGCTCGGCAGGCTCAGCGCTCGCAGCCTGCCTTGCCGGGGGCTCTCCTGATCTCCGCTCCG
>VUYV01000128.1:2604823-2694632 GCA_008711295.1 Anarhynchus alexandrinus
AAGAGGAGGGGGGGGGGGGGGGGGGGGGGGGGGGAAGAGTGGCGAGTGCAAGAAGGGAATGAGTAAAGGGAAAAACAGAGCGGTGGAAAGGATGAAGCAAAGGAAAAGCCCACAGCTGGTAACTCCCCTCGGAGGAAGTGCAGTGCTGTGGGACGAGTTCCTAAATCAGAGCCCGGCCGGCTGGACCACGGGGATGCGCCGGGATGTGGAGGGAGCTGAGATGCGGGGGGCTTTGGCCTGAGCCAGCTTGCTGGTACCCAAGACCTGGGGAAAGCACGTCCCCCCACCTCCTATTTGTTTGTATTTTCTCTATGTATGTGTGTGTGTATATATATATATATAAAATCTAACAAATTTCTAACCCATATAAATCCAATTACCCATGTTTTGCCTGCAGGGAGCGAGGGAGATTAATGTTTGGTATTTTGGCAGGAATGTAAAAAGAAATAGGTGGTAATAACAATGAAGGCTCATAAAAAGGAACCGATAGCCGCGTCTGCGCCCGGGAACCCGGGCCGTAATTCTCATGGGCGTTTGCCGCCCTGCTCCCGCAGAGGGGCAGGGAAGAGCCAGGAGTTCTTCCTTGGGCACCTGCGCATTCATCCTGTGAGCGGAGATGACATTAATGTGATAATAATGGGGGTTGATAAAAAGAAATGGTTTATGCTCCCAGGGCACCTTCGCGTAACGCATCCCGCTCTCTGTTGTGGCTGGTAAGAGCCACGGGAGCGTGTTGCTGTTATCCCCGTTTTCCAGAGAGGCAAGAAAGTCCCAAGAAGGGAGGATGGGCGCGTGGGGTTTTTGGAAGGAGAGGTGGGAGCTAAGCTCTTCTCCCTCCTTGATGCGTCTGTGGTTGCGTTGGTCATTGCAGGTCTGGCTTGGAGTGATGTGACCCAGAGTTTTTCGGGCAGTTGTGGCTGTGGGTGGGAGTTGGGAGTACCAGAGTTGCGCTCTGGAGGAGAACAACATCTCTCATAACTTTTTCCTCTGCTCTGAGCCCTTCTCTGCAGTATGCTGAGGTTTCCCCACGTCTTCCCTTTCCCCACGTCTTCCCTTTCCCCACGTCTTCCCTTTCCCCACGTCTTCCCTTTCCCCAGTCTGCCCAGAGTTTTTCGGGCAGTTGTGGCTGTGGGTAGGAGTTGGGAGTACCAGAGTTGCGCTTTGGTGGAGAACATCTCTCGTAATTTTTTCCTCTGCTCTGAGCCCTTCTCTGCAGTATGCTGAGTTTTCCCCACGTCTTCCCTTTCCCCAGGCTGAACCCGGGCACACGAGATGCTTTTTCCCTGCAGCTCTCGGTCAGGGGAGAGCAGCCTTGTCGGAGGACAAGCAGTCCCTGCAAGGCTGTACCCATTGCATCGGTGCATGGTTTCGTCCCCTTCCACTCCTCGGTGGCAGCCCGCGGTCTGCCCACGTGGTGGAACGGGGTTGAGAGGGTGCCGTGCTGCCAGGCACCTCTCCTCCCCCAGCTTTGGTACTTTGGAGCCCAGCCGCTCATCATCCTTCATCGATACCCTCCCCTCTGCCGCCGGGGTGAGGTCCCCTCCTGGGCACAGCGCTGCTCTCAGTGTCCCCTGCGTCGCGGGTTCAGCGCGGCGAGTGGCATCCTGCGCTGCTCCCTCCGCCGTCACCCGCGGTCACGCATGAATCACGGTTCGGATATTGCATCCCCACAGCGGTTTCTGCCTTCTCTGCCGGCTTTGCATCAGGCTCCTTGCTCTCCCTTTATTACCACCACCAGTTTTATAACCCACTTTATCAGATGACTTCTTCTTTTTTTTTTTCTTTCTTAAAGAGCATCACCCATGAGCAACTCATCATTTCAGAAAGAGGGAGAGCGCCGTTAGCAGAGGAGAAAGCCTCCATGCTTAGACCTTAAATGAAGAGGCTGCTTTACCGTGTTGTTGCATTTAATTCAATCAAGGCCGTTAAAGCTGAGATTTAAAGTCCTTTGTGCCGTCGCAGGAGTTGCTCTGATGCAGCAGCAGGTAGAGGAAAAGACTGAGCCCATTTCCAAGGAGACTCGGAGTAACTGTTGGAGGCAGCCAGGCCTGGGGCTGACTGCGGCAGCGGCTACGGTGGGAAGCTGTTAGCATTCACGTCGCATCCCATCTCTCTCTCCGTCGCCCTCCCAGCTCTTGCTCCTTATCCCCATATATTCCTTTAAGTGGAATTGATTAGTTTGGCTTTTTTTTTTTAAACTGGGGGGAGGGCTGTTTTTAATTAATATTCTTAACTGTATGATAATTACGCCGGCTGGTCCCATCGCTGTCTGAGTCACCCTCTCCTCCCTTGTTCTTGCGAGAAGGCTGTTTGGACTTAATTAAAGTTAGGGATCCAGGGCTAGCGGGAACAGCGGGAGTCTTGCAGGGCTTTTGATGAAATGATTGCTGTGGGGGAAGCGGCTGGTTTCTTCCCGGAGCCGTAGATCACGACGCCGAGACACCATTGCGACCGTCTGGTTTGACACAAGGCCACGGCGTCTCGTCCCGCGTTTCCCATCCTGCGCCTGCAAACGCCTCTCGGCCGCCGCAGCCCCTGTTTTGGGGCAGGAGGAGCCCAGTTTCGGTGTGTTGCCCCCGCTTAGAGACATCCCCTCCTGGAGGGAGCATCTCTTTGAGCAGCACCTGCTGAGCTCCCTGTGCCCGTTGCCGCTGAGGGTGTTGCAGGTCGTGGTGGGGGCCGTTGGAGGGATAACGGAGAAGCTGCATGGCCTCGGCGGGTCTTTTTCATCTCTGGTTTCGTTGCTCGTGCTAGCAGACAGCACTGCCACCGGAGCTCAAATGCAGCCCAAGCGAGAGCTTAACAAGCTCCGAGAGCTGTCCAGAAAGTTATCCTGACACCAAGTGACAGACTCTCAATTGATATCCTCTGGAGACTTTAAACTCACTTCTGCGAGGTTTCCAAAGCTGGTTTTGTCTCATACCTGAAGAATCCTTTATCTGCTGCGACGCCTCCCCTGCCTTGTCTCATTGCTCTTGACGTTTCTCTTTGTTGCCTGCTGCAGCACGGGTAAACTCCGCCGCAAAACTATTTAAGAGGGGTTTCTCTTGCTCTCTGCTCTGCTCTCCTCTCTTGCTGGGGTTCCCGTATAAATTACCGGGGCCGATGCCGTTCCTGCTTGGCTCCGCAGGGAAATGGCTGGAGCGACGTCAGGACCGCTGCTGCTCATCCCGAGAGGGCAAGGGATGCTCCAGAGTGCTGGGGAAGGGCAAACGTAGTGTCTGGTGTGGAAAAGGGAGGAGAAAACGGTCCTAGGAGGGGGTTCACCTTCCGTCCCGAGAAAGCTCTGGAGCACACAATCGAGCAAAGCGTTGGTGATCAGCCAGGAAAGGACAAGGAGCTGTGCCACAGCCAGCGGAGATTTGTCAAGGAGAAATTGTGTCAGACTAATCTAATATCCTCTGTACGAGAGTGTAACAAGCCTCCTGGATGGGGGGGAAGCAGGAGATGCCTCAGACCGGGTGACCCAGGCAAGGGTGGAGGTGCTGCCCTGCGAGCCGATGGGAAACCTGAGGTGGGAACCACTGTCCGGAGCAGGCTGTAAGGATAGCCTGCCTGCTCTAAGGTGCTTCCCCACTTTTGAGACCCAGCCCAGTATGAACTCTTTGCCCAGCTGATGGGAAAAGCGACCTTCACAGTAGTTTCGGGCTGCGGCTGGTTGATAATGTCCTGCTGGGTTTGCATGGAGGGGTTGGGGAACCATCTTCGTGTCCTAAATCTCCTTGCGCAGGGTTCCTGGTGTGCGGGTGCGTCTGTTTGTATCGTCGTTGTGCTGCTGGGCGGGCATTTTGGGATGCCATCAAGGACTTCCAGTACCTAAAGGGGCTGCAGGAGAGCTGGGGAAGGACTTTTTACAAGGGCATGTAATGATAGGACAAGGGGGAATGGCTTTAAACTGGAAGAGGGGAGTTTTAGATGAGATATTAGGAAGAAATTTTTCCCTGTGCGGGCGGTGAGCCCCTGGCGCAGGTTGCCCCGAGCAGCTGTGGCTGCCCCATCCCTGGAGGTGTTCAAGGCCAGGTTGGACGGGGCTTGGAGCAACCTGGGCTGGTGGGAGGTGTCCCTGCCCAGGGCAGGGGGGTGGAATGAGGTGGTCTTTAAGGTCCCTTCCCACCCAAACCATTCTATGGCTTTGAATGCTTCTGAAGCAGCAATGTACAGTTGCTGATGTCATGTTATATACTCCGTCTGATGGTGCCCTGTGCGAGAAGGTCCAGGGTGGAGCATATTCCCTGCTCTGTAAGGTTGGGTTGGTATTCCGTCCAGGCAATGAGGCTTGCTAGCCCGTTGCAGGGTGGCTGCTGGCCCCATCCTGCTGCCTTTTGCCGCCTTTGTGTACAGTGGTCCGATGCAGCAGTATTCCTCCTCCTCCTTTTCTTGCAGAGGATTTCATGCCAGCCAGCCCCCCTGGCAGAGGGGGGACCATTCCCTGGTCACTGTGCAGACCCGTTATGCACAAGAGAAGGTTTTAAGAGGCAGCTGGGGCCTGCCCAGACTCTATAACTGAGGCTGCAGACTCTCAGAGGTGCACTTGGAGCATTTTCCTTGATTTTTGCTTTTATTGCCCGGTAAATCAGTGATGGGGCCAGCCCGTCCGCGGGAAGGAGCTCCCTTACCAAAAAGGTGCTGGCTCTCCCCGTTGGCCCTGTCTTGTGCTGTGTGTGAGCTGCGAGGGTGCGTGGTGTGGTTTTGCCTTCGCCAGCTTTCCAGCCGGCTGCTCGTGTTGGGACCCGGAGCGGGGATTGCGCTGCGGCCGCATCCCTCTTGCTGGTGATGCTGCTGCCTCCCAGCTGCATCCCTTCGCCGTCCCTCTCCTGGCCCACCGCCCTGAGCCAGGAGCCATCGAGGGTGGCCGAGACCCGTGTGGTCCTGGCCCCGGGCTCCCTCTGGGAAGGAGCACTGACATCTGCTCGGCCTCGCTCTCCGAAACCCGCGCGTTGTCCTGCAACTGCTGAGCTTGCAGCTGGTTTTCAAGACTGATGCTGCACTTAGCGGGGTGCTGCCAAACCCACTGAGTCCAGCAGGTTATTTCCCTTCAGAAGCCATTTATCTTTTCCCTTTCAGACGCGGGGCTTCTGTCTCTCATCTTTCTTTTCCTCCTACGCGGGAAGGAGCCCTCTTCTCCCAACCCTCCCAAATCACTGGCGCTGGGCATGGGGTCAGGTCCCATCCGGGGAGCACAGGGATGTCGGGGGGAGGAGAAGTAGCTATGGGAAGCGAGGGGGTGGCAGGGCTCAGCGGGGCTTCTGCAGTGCTGCTTGACATCTATCGATTCCTTTCTGGCTATTATTTAGAGGAATATCGCTCCAGACTTCTTGCGTGTGGCTTTTCTGGTCAGGTTTTCGGATGAGGCTGCCCTGCGGGCTGGTGGGATGCCAGCAGGGGCCGGGCTTGGGTTTGAAAGCTTGTTTTCTGGCAGGGAATTGGCAATTTGTCTCCGTTTCTCCGGCGTTTGCGTGGAGTTAGAGAAAAAAGCTGAGATGCAAAGTGTCAGACGGGAAGTTTAGGAGAGCCTTGGGCTCTGCCACTGCCTCTCACTACAGCCTTGGGCACCTCACTTATCTTGCCCTAATTAAAAAGCAAGGGCTCTGAATTTCCTGACTTTAGTTTGTGTTCACCATAGTGAGGGACTCGGGCAGGGGCTTGTCGAGCACTTCTGAAAATCCCATCCAAAAGTTATCTTCAGGAGCAACACGTTTTTTCATTAAACGCTAACTTAATAGTATAAGAGAATGCCGCGTGATGGTTATTAAAGTTTAACAACTGTGTATATCTATTACCTAGCTGCTAAATCTTTTTATGCCTTAAATAATCAATTGATATTTAATTAGAATACAGTACTATTACTGCCTTCCGAAATCTATAATGATAAACCAAGTTACAAGTTATTGGACGTTAATTACTAACTGATGATTAGAAACAGCAAGACATTTACCAGCCTCATCCCAGCTATAATACAGCGTGTCCGTGCACGCTGCCGAGCTAAACCGCGCTTACTGTCTCTTAATAATCAATGGGTGTTTAACATGCAATATTTGTCTAATTAGCACTAAATTAAATCCTCATTGACAACACTTCAGGCTAAGAGATCTGCATCAAATATGATGGATTAGACACGGAAGGGCTGTTATTGTAAGCAGGAGATGTGCGTGTCGTTTGCTTTGCTTGTCATGGCTGGCACATGCCTCCCTGTGACTGTCAGCCCGGTCCTGGGGGGACCGGTGATGGAGTGATGCCTCGATGGTGGATTGACAGTCCCGGAGACCCCGGGCCTCTCTTTACTCAAGCTGTAGACGCGAGCAGCACCCTTCCCCGCTCACCCATGGATGTGCCTCCGTCAAGGAGGGTGGGCTTTGGGGGGGGGAGCAGGGTGAGTTCTGTGCAAGCAGAGATCTGCCCAACCATCGTGGGCGAACATTTCTTCTGCCTGTGGTGCTCCCGGCTAACTTTTGGGGGAGTTTCTATTTGGGAAAATGAGGATCGGGGAGATATTTGCAGCCACCGGTCTGACCTCGCCTCGGGGATGCTGTGGTGGGAGGGATGTGGGGGGTGAGAGCAGCCTCCAAAGCCTGGCGGTGCCTGGGGAAGCCCCCCCCGGGGGCGGCGGGGGCAGCGTCTCGCTGCAGTTTGTCAGCAAAGGTGGAAGCTGTTTGGCGAGAGCAGCGGGATGGATTGCACGGCCTCCGGCTCTTTGCGAGAATCAGCCTGTCCTTCACACTCAGCGTGGATGTAATTAACTGTGCTGATGGGATGTTATGCCAACAGCAAAGCAGAAAACACCAGAAAATGAGTCAGAAGCGGCAGCGGGGACTGTGTCGGGCACGGAGGCGCGGGGAAGCATCGGGAGGTGCAGGAGCATCGCTGCAGCCTCCCCGGCCTCTGACGGAGGGCAGGGGCAGCGCTCCGGAGAGGAGGGGAGAGGGTCTGTCACCCTCCGACCTAGACAATTCTGTGGTTCTGTGGCTTTGCTGTAGCCTGCAGGGGAGGTGAATACTCCCTGGGAGGTGTTTCTCTCCCTGTGTGCGCGATGGATGTATAACTTCCAGCTCCTAGCTCCCTCCTTTCCATCCTTTGCAAGGAATCCCTATCCTTGCTGTGTCCAGGGAGGGTTTTCGCCACCGATTTTCCTGCTGCCTTCAGGGCGGGGAAACCTCCTGGAGCCTGAGCAGCTCCTTGGTTCCTTACGGGTCTTCCTCTGCCCCCCAGAAGCCCAGATCCCGCCATTGCAGAGCCCCACCGGGTGGGATGGATGTCTCCTGCGCTGGGCAGGAGCTGGGATGAGAAAGAAGGAAGGGGTGGGGGAAAAAAAAAAAGAAGAGACTTCCAATTAGCAATTGAAATTGTTCTTAAAAGAATTTGCCTATTCTGCAAGGAATGTTTAGTAATTGATAGCAATTTCTAGCAATTAAATACAAATTAATTCGTGCTACTGAGTAGCAGTTTATTTATGGCTCTGTATTTATGGGCACTCCCTCTCCTTAAAAATATCGTCGCTGCTTTTGATAAGTAATTAGAGTTTACTGAATAATTTCCCAATGTAGGTATGAATTTTAAATAATTTTTAGTACCCAGCAAGTGTTTCATTGTATTGCTGAGTGAGGGATTATCATTATTTATACCGTAGTAGGGCCTAGAGGCTGGGACAGGCTGTGTGCAAGCGTATAGCAAAGAGACAGTCCCTGCCCAGAATAGCTTGCAGTGATTTTTATGTCTCGGTCTCCGCTGCAGGCTCCTGAGCGCGCTTTCCCAAGGAATAAAGGTCTTTTGCAGTGGTTTGCACTGGTGTATTACTATTCCCTCATAGCAATAGACATGATTCGACCCTCCTCTTTGGGGTGGTTAGCCCCAGACCATGAGGTGGTGAACAAAAGTCACGTCTTTTGATGAGTTTACTGATGTTTTGGATTTGGGATGCCTTTTATTTGCGTTGTGGGTTTTTTTTTCCACAGAGGATCTGGGATCATGGTTGCAAACTTTTAACGGTGCTCCTGCAGCTGTACGCGTGCGCGTTGGTTCGTTGCAAGGCAAGATCTTCATAGAGTTATGTTTCCAGGATTTGGAGGGAGAGGGAAAAGCCACCGCTGGTTTCATGCCGTGGGTGGGAGGTGGCGGTACGGCACCAGATGTGGAGAGAGCTCTGACCAGAAGAGTTGATTTTTGTTTAGCTGTGTGTCCCAAACACCTTCCATGGGGCTGTGCTGGCGGGTCTGCGACTCCCACTGAAGCACCCAAAGGATGCCCGGTGGGGCAGGACCCCTGGCAGGGGTGGTGTGTGAGGGGCATGTGAGAGGAGATGTGAGGTCTCCTGATGTGTGATTTACAAAATGTGGTAGTCATGTTAAAAATGCTGTAAGCAGAAGCTGGCCAGACGGGAGGGAAGGTGTTCATTCAAGCACACGATGATAGCGCCCATGAAGATCCTGGAGAGAGGGAGAGAGCCAAGCCTGGAGAGCGGGCAGCGTGCTCAGAAGTGAGCCTGGGAGCTGGCAGCAGCGTTTGGGCGTGTGGTGCCAAGCAGAAGTAAACTCAAAACTGCCCTAAATGTGTTTTTGGGGTCCTGAGGTGGAGCGTGCTGCTTTTGCTGGAGCCTGGGACCCTCGGAGAAATAAATACCCCGTGGCATTCGTGTGGAGGGGATGTACCACGTCTACTTATGTCATAGCTGAAGTGCCCGTGGGCTGTTTGGGAGCTTCGAGGCTGCTCGGACCTTGCAGTGCCACAGAGGTGCCTGGCCCCGTTGCTGCTCCTGTCCCCTTTGTCACCTGTGGGCAGCGGGGTCGGCCCCCACCTCTCGTTCAAAGGCTGTGCCGATGCTGCCTGTGGCTGCACAGCCTGTTCTGGCTCGTTTCTGGCTTCATTACTGAGCTTGATTAAATGGTACTTGTACAGCCAAGGGTTGGGAAAACACACAAAGGGACTTTTCTAGTCATCTGAGGCACTTAGATACCGCGGAGACAGATGCTGAAGGGATCGAGAGAGAGACGGGGGTTTGACATTGCGGTTGCAGTAATGAGTTGTAACCCATCAGGGCAGCGTCCTCCCGGGGTCCAGATGCCTCCGAGGAAGGGAGAGGGTTGAGACGGAGCCTCGGGACCTGGAAAAGGCTCCTTCTGAAGAGGAAAAGAGTGAACTGGAGAGTTGTCCTGTCCCTGAGAGGGGCTGGGGACAGGTTGCTCTGGCTTTTGCAGAGGGTGGGGTTGGGAGAAAATGAGGGCGAGGAGGTTTTGACCCCAATATCTCACCGTATCTTGTTTTATAGAGTCTGCGTGTGCAGCCAGCGATATTGCTCGTGCTGTTAGAGCGCCCAGAGCTGGATTTAGCCATCATCCCGTGGGCTGTGCGGCTGCTGCAGCGTCACGGGGGGCGTGCGGTGCACGGGGTGATGCTAAGAAAGGAGACTCCTCTTCTCACCTCTCCCTGAATCCTCGGGCGGGATGTGGTCTCCGAGGCTGTCAGGTCCAACTTGTCTTTTTGGGGCTGGGAAAGGCTGCAGCAGAAGGTGGCCACTCTTATCGCAGGGCAGCAATCGGTGACGTGGGCCAACCCTGAAGCCACTGGGTGCGGGACAGAGCGCGGGGTCCACCCCGAGTGACGATGTGGGGCGGTCGTCTTGGCCCAGGCAGGCGCGGGAGTGACTTTTAAGGGCGAGGAGCAACTTCAAACCAGCAGACGTGTGGTCTTGAACTCCCTGGCAGTCTTCCCTCAGATTTTGCAGTCCAATTATTTCCGCGCCGTCCTTCCCGCGCTGGAGGAGCGGGGAGCTTCCCTCCCTGCCCGTCTGCAGAACCTCATCGCACGCTCCGCTTAAACGTTTTCCTTTTACCCGTTCCCTGCTGCTGCGAGGGTCCGGGGCACGGCGATAGCTTTCATCTCCTCTCCTTTCTTGTGATGATTCAGAGCTGGTGGCTTTTGGCCTCTGCACTACGGGTCTCCGGTTTGTTATCAGCTGTTGTGAGGCGGTTTGTGGCGCGCCGGTACCTGGAGGAGAGGCGCTGCGGACCCTTTTGGATTAATCGGCCGCCTGACTGCGAGGGACGAGACCCGGTGACCCAGCGGGAGCCGCCGAAACAGCCCCCCGCTCTCGCCCTGTGATCTGGCACCGGGCCGGTGTCTGGGCGGGCGGAGATCTTAGGAGACGGTGGAGACTTTTAACTGCCGCCTCTGATGGCCCCCGCTCTCCCTTCTGGCAACTCCGAGACGCTCGCCTGCCTGATTAACTTCACATCCCGAAAGTCACTGCCTCTGTAAAGCTTCAGGACTCCGCCAGGGCTTCTGACTGCTTGAGCGCCCCGCAAGCCTCCAGACAAGGGTCAGCGAGGCGGCTGCTGGCAGAGGAGCTCAAAGGCTCCGGGTTTGAAAGCCGAGAGCACTGCCTCCGCTCTTTGATGGCGGACTGCAGCGCCTGCAGACCGCGAGGGGCGTAAACAGGGAGTTTGGGCTCTCGGCCGCCTTGCGCTCCCGAAATTTGTGTGCTCGAGCTCCTTCGGCGCAGAGCTCGGCAGGGGGAGCGCCGCGGCGGGATGCCGGGAGGTGCCCCGAACGCCCGTGGGATGAGCAAGGAGGTTGCCGGAGGTGACGGCGGTGGCTGCCTCTGGCCTCAAAGCCGTGTCCGCGGGGAGGGCGGCCATGAGGGGAAGGAGCCGAGCCCTCCGAATCCCTTCTGGAACGATGATGGTTAAACTCCCGCGGCAGGATTGCTCACCGGTGATTCATCAGCTCTCTGCTGCTGGTGCTAGGGCGGTTCTCCTCGGCTGTCTGCAGAAATAACACTTGGGGACAGGGGAGGGGGGGACGTGTCACTCCCCTGGGGAGTTTTTGGTGGCTCTGAAGTGCCACCGCGTGGATAACCGGCCAAAGCTGAGGGGTGGGGAGGAGGATGTTTGCAGAGCGGATGCCGAGGGCGGAGGTGGGAGCGCTGCTGACTCTCCGGTGTCTCGTTGACCGTGCGCGGCCAAGGGGTGCTCCAGAGCTGGGCAGCGGTGGGTGGACACCTGGGTTTGGGGCACGGAGGTGCCTGCCTGCTCTGCCTTTCGCCTTTTAGAGCAGATGGCTTGAACTTTCTCCATTCCTTAGCTAGAAGTAGCACCTGAACCAGAGGAAACCCAGGCAGAGTGAATCTGCCGGGTTGAAGCCTCCCTGCCGTTATCGCTCTCTTCCTGACAGCATCCCGTCCCTCTGCCCAATAAAAATTCCATGCACGGAGCCGGGTAAAAACATCAATTAGCTCTAAAACAATTATTATTTTTTTGAAATGCCATTTTATATATGCAATAACACAACACAATAATCCTGGGTTATTTAACAGAGCATTTACCATGAAAACAGTCATTACTCTTTAAACGCTGCTGACTGTACAAGCCTCTTAACATTAAACGGCAAGTGAGGCAGAAGTCTTGCCGTCAGAAATGCCACATTCCCCGGAATATATTAGCGACACTGTCGCCGGGAAGCTCGCTGCGTGGCTGAGTGGCGTTCCCCACGGCCGGGATGCTCTCGCCGTGGGGCGGCCCGCGGAGCGTGGGGGCGTCACCCACGTTTTTAGATGTTGGTTCAGACACGGGCATGTGTTGGAGAGGATCAGATGGGATTCTGTCCAGCATTTCTGCGGCCCTGTAGCTTCCTTTTACCCCCGTCCCTCTCTTCTCTACCACCCTAATCTCGAGGGGCAGCAGCCGTATTCGTTATCCAGCCTAAACCCAGCAGATTCAGCTATTTTAATATTGTCGATAGGGCCTATCATACCGCACAGATCAAGACGTTTTTGCTGCTAAGTCAATAATGAAGTTAGTAGTAAAGTCTGCTTCCCCCCCCTCTTTTGGGGTTCTAGGGAATTGTGCTGGATGTATATTATTTACTTACTTATTAGACCTCTTCTAGATACCTGGCGTGAACCCGGGGGAGCAGATGGAAATACCATTCTCAGGCTACCAAAAGCCTTTGGTTTAAGCAAAATAGTTGTGTTTAAAGATTAATTTAAGATGCTTTAAAATTTGAGCAGGCCATGCATTTTTAATATTGATTGATATTATTATAAAAGATTCAGCTGCAACTCTTCTCACCAGGACCTCTCTTGGCGCGCAGACAGCACGTTTGTCTGCGAGGGACACGGCTTAGTTATTTTTAATCTTTGAGACTCGTTCTTGTGAAATTTATGGGAAGCGTCGCCTCGTGTCTGGCACGCCAGAGCATCCCGAGGAGGGGGGGAGCCTGGGGAGGAGGTGAAGCTGGATGAAGGGCTGGTGGTGGTTGGAAGCCCGGGGGTCTGCTGGGTGAAGGAAAGGGGATGGTGCAGCTTATTCACAGAACCGGGAGCAAATGCTGAGGACCTGAATAGGCAGAATCATAGAATCATAGAATGGTTTAGGTTGGAAAGGACCTTGAAGATCATCGAGTTCCAACCCCCCTGCCATAGGCAGGGAGGGAAAACCTGCCCAACAGTGAGTTCATTTGGCTGTTATTCTTGCAAACCTCTTTTTTTTTTTTTTTCCTTAATTTTATTTAGCATTTTTTAACGTGGATGTGGAAAAGAAATACTGGCACAGCCCCCAGGACTGGGTGCCTCCTTTGCAGAGGCCTCTTTTGATAAGGGTTTTCTTGGCAAGTTGGAGAGAAAAAGCAGCCACCCCAGCCCTGGAGGAGCCGAGTTTGCTGCTGAGGAATAATTCTCCAAATTGCATTTATTTCACAGGCGTGAAAGGTCACAAAGTGAAGGGAAACAAGAACTGTATTCAATTAGACAATTCGATCAAAATAAATCTGTCAAGATGGCATTCCTGCTGAGGAATCAATTGACTTGGAAAATGAAGGCAGCTGCTGCTGTTGTTGTTATTATTGTTGTTATTATTATTATTTTAAATTAGCTCCGGTACCTGACATGAGTACCTGAGTTGGAGTGCCTGAGCGGTTCACATCATCTATCACTCTTATTAGATATTAATACATCCTCCTCCGCCTTGCATTTAGTGCCCTGTTAATAGGCAAGTGGCCCCAGAGTGCTTCCTGGGAGGTTGATATGAATGATTAGTAATGAGAAGGGATGGCGAGGCTTATTTCAGGCAGAAGGTTAAGGGGAAAAATGAAAAAAAAATAAAAATGAGAGAGGGAGAACAAGCAAGCAAGCGCGCGGCCGGTGTGCTTGGTCAGATGCGTTTCTCGGTGACTCTAAATCCACCTGAGTAATATCTTGGCGTGTTCCCCTTTGTTGTAGCGGAGAAGGTGCCCAAATAATTTACTTTATGGCTGGGTGTTGGGAGGAAAGGGTTTCGCCTCCCCACCTCGCTGCTGCCCCTGCCTCGCTGGCAGGGTGGTCCCCACGCCTCGACGGGTGAAGGTGTTTGCGGCGGGGCTCCACAGGAGGACAGGTCCATTTGTCCATCGGGTTGGAAGGCGAGGAGAGGCTGAAGCGGGCAAAAGCTGAGTTGAGATGTACCATCGGGGAATAAATGATTTTGCAGGGGAAGGAATCCTCCTGTTGGAGAGACCTTGAAGCCTACACAGTCCACTCCATCATCCGAGCTATTTAAAACTTGACTTGATAGAGCGCTGGAGAATACAGCAAAGAACCGGGCCCTGCCCCAGCTGGATGAGAGCCTGGGTAACTCTGACAGATCCTTTCCAGCCCCGGCGCTTCCCTCCCTGCTGTTGTCAGCCCTCGGCGGCTGAACTGGCGTCGCCTCCCCGCTCCCCCCGGGGTGCCCCCTCTTTGAACGGACGGCACGGGGAAATCAAACGCGCGGGTTTCCCAGGGCTGGCAGGCAGAAGTTGCTGGGAGCGCCTGGGCCACCTGTGGTAGGAAAGGTGATGAGAGAAGTTTCCTTCATCTTTTACCAACTGGGGTATTTTTCTTTGTATCGGGCAGCCTTTAAAAAAAAAAAAAAGAAGCAGAAAAGAAAGAAAAGCCACCAACCTCCTTTAAAGACAGACTTTATCACAGCAACGTACTGATCTGCTTCCCAACTGCCTTCAGCTTGGTGCACCTCATCAAAGATGCTCTTCCCGTGCCTCGGGCAGCTCTGCCGCCCTGGGAGGGTCCCAGGGGGTTGGGTGGGTGCTTCACCCCATGTGGCACCAGGTCCTCCTCTCCTCCGTGTCTCAGAAGGCGGCTGAAGCATCAATGTTTGATGGCAGGGAAAACCAAAGTCCTCTGGACATCGGGGAGGTACCAGCAGGCGGTTCAGAGCTGAAGGTGTGCCCCAGCTGGTTTTTGTGGATGCGCCTCCATCCTTCTCCCCAAAACGCCCTCCTCCTGCCTGCCCAGCAGTCTGCTGCGTAGCTCCCGCACCGCTGCTCCGTGCGTTGAACTGAGCGTAGCGATGCTCAGCTGGAGGCGTTGGGGCAGGGGACGCCTGTTCAGAGCAGGGCTGAAAATGTGCTCACCTTTGCATGGCTGCGTGTGCCGGCGGTCCGGCCGGGATGGCGTGGGCGAGACGTGGAGGGCAAGGGACACCGGCTCTCGCCACCTCCTGGGACACCGGCTATCGCCTCCTCCTCCCATCGCTTGTGTTTTTATTGACCGGTGATGACAAACTGGTTTATGGACAAATCTTTTCTACCCGCTAGGACTCGGCAGTTATTTTTGAGATGATGCTTTGCCTCAGAATCTTCCTTCCTTCATCCTTCATAAATCTTGAGCGAGGCTGCTGCATTCAGACCAAGCTTAATATTCTTCTTGCAGATCTCTGCACCAAAATGGCTGCATCTGAGCAGGGAGGTGGAGGTGGATTCCCTTCCACCCCTTCGCTCGTCTCGAAGGGCAGTCGAGAGCCTCGGTGTTAGGGTCTGTAAAGGGGTTGGGGGGTCCTCGGATGGGGCAGGACGCCTTGGGGGTGTTTTGCGTGAGGATCATGAGCCATGAGTGTGGGTGTGAGCATCCTCTCCTCTCCCAGTCAGGTTGGGAATAACGGGTTGGAGTATGGAGGTGATGTTGTTAGCTAGGGGAGACTGGAGGAGAGCAATGAGGAGAGCAATGGGAATAAGAGAAAAGGATAAGGAGGAGGCAGAAAGAGAGACTTGTTTTGCAGTTGTGGGTTGCTGCTGTTGGCTTTTTTCAAGTAAAAAGCAGAGGAGAAAGGGTCCAGCCCCCTCGTTTCACCTCTTCTCCACTAATGCATTCGGTTGCAAAGGACAAATCCCATTCACTTGGCCTTTCTCCTCTCCTCATTAACTCGGATGACCTTGGGGCCGTGGCGAGAGCAAAGCGTTTATCCCAACAAAAGGATTATCAAAATAAATAACCAGAGTTTTCAGAAAGGTCATGTCCCTCGCAAGCCCAGGCAGAGGCAAAACCCCTGTGCTCAGCTGAGTTTGGACTGGCTTTTCTTCCCAACGTGCCGGGCGATAAATCCCGCTGGCTGTCACCTCGCCCGTGAGCATCCTCTCATCCCCGCTGTCCTCGTGGCAAAGCTGGAGAACGTTTTCTTGTGCGCGTGGGGAGTTGGGGCAGTGCTGAGCGGCGGCACTGTCCCCCGGGGATGTCTGAAAAGCCCCACGGGGCCCCAGTGTCGAGCTGTCATCGCCGTTCCCCTTCCCAGGGCATCCCAAGGATCTCCCGGTGGGATGTGAGCAGCAAAATAAGCCCCCAGAGTCCCTGTTAGCAGGTCACTGGAGAGGTCCTCCTGAGATGAAGTGGCATGAGCTCAGGCAGAATAAAATGCTGGAGAAAGCGTGTACGAGGTCCTTGGCAAGCTTTCAATAAATCCTCACCAGCATCAAGAAAGGGGGGGAAAAAAAAACAACAACAAAAACCACCTGGATTTATCAAGGGATTAGTGTTCTTCCAATTTTGTTTATGAAACACCTTTTCAGCATACGCTGTTCAGAGCAGCCCCAGACCTTGAGGGGCTCCAAATCACGGACGGGAGCTGCTGGCTTTGGAGCAGCTCTTTGGTGAGAAGAAACGAAGGATGCACCGTGCGATAGGAACGAGGGGTGCACGTGTCCTGGGAAGGGGCCGTGAGAGCTGGAGGGGCTTCCTACAAATCTGTGTCAGTCTGTCTGTTCCCAGATAAGCCACAAAGTTGTAACTCCTGGTCTTGGAGTTACTAATAATGACGTTTCTCTAATTTTCCCGTCGTTCGGGGTTGCTGCCCGGGGTACTGCACTGCTCGGGTTTTGTTCAGGCTGGGCTGAAGGGGAGAGCTTTTGCCCTCAGCTTATCAGACAGCCCCTTCTTTAGGAGATGGGGGGTTGGAACTCGGTGATCTTCAAGGTCCTTTCCAACCTAAACCATTCTATGATTCTATGGTCTTTTTTCCTCCGCGTTTCCAACAGCAAACAAACATGTCTCTTAGGTGCTCCGACCGTCTCCCGCTTTCAGTTTGTCTCAAAATAAAAAAAAAATAATAAAAAAATAATAAAAAAACCACATCTTTGGCTGGCGCGAATGAATCTGGCGGCTTACCATCAACCCCGTCGTGGGCTGTCAGCAGAAGCCAGGCAGCGCGCGCGCACCCGGGTTTTGAAAACCAAGCGATGAGCTGATGCGTGCGTAATACCTGTCTGGTGGAAGAGGAGAGCTGACTCGCTGCTGGAGGCTTTCTCACGTTAGAGGGTGAGATCCTGGTTGGGATCTGAGCCGGCTCGGCGGTTCCCTTCTGCTCCTCTCGGCGCCGTGCAGCTGCGGGGTGGGAAGAAAGCACCTGCCTTTGCTGCTGCTGCCCGAGTGAAGTGTTATCAGGTTTTATTCTCCCTCCCGTCTCCCCTTTTTCACACCTGTGCGCCACAAAAAATGCCTCCTATCATCGTATGCCTCGTGAAACTCTCCCGGAGCGTTTATCTATGCGAGAGAAATAGCGGAGGATGTGATTTTCGAGGCTGGCGTCCTCCCTCCGTCTTTCATCCCTTCTCTTCGCCGTGATTTAGCGTCTCGGGAGTTGTACAGAGCATCTCTCCCCGTGTAGGTGCACCCGCTCCGGGGGGGCGGTGGGGGTGTTGTGAAATCTGTGAATAATTTACCACGCAACCGAAAGGACCCGTAGAGCTTTAAATTATGAAAATACCTTTGGGTTCGGAGGAGAGGTGTTGTCGGAGGTGTTTGCTTTGGCTGCGGGGCTCTGCCCCGGAGTTGGGGCGGAGGGAGCAGGAGCGAGTCTGGTGCTGCAGATGGGATTGGGGTGATGTATGGGCTGGCAGGGCGGGAGCCAACGAAATAAATAAATAAAAAGATCCAGATAGGCGCAAGAACAATCCCGACAGCTTTCATTATTTAAACCCGAGACGCCCTTCCTTGGGAAAGAGGCAAAAAAATACTAAAAAAAAAGACCTTTTGTTGGATTGCCAGAGAAATGTCATTTTCTTTCATCGCCTCCCTTTATTCGTTCGGAGGCAGACGAGCAGGCGATTCCTCTCCCAGGAGCTGGCGTGGGGCAGCCCCTGCCCAGCCCGACCCAGGGACGCGGGGGGCTCAGGCCGCGTGTGCAGCGGCAGTTCCCTGCAAACCGCCCGTATTCTGGTCCGTGCCGGGAGGGCTGTACTCAGCAGCATCCCCAGCCAGGGATGCTCCCACGCCTGCTTCCACCCCCTCGTTTTTTCCACCGATGCTCTTTTGCCTGCATCTTTGCGCTGCTGTGTGTTTTCCCCTTGGATTGGGTACCAGGAGCGAGACAGGAGCCCCGCCAGCAGCCTTAGCCCCGAGCTGGGATGCTCACCGAACACCCCAATTCCCGCTTTCGGCAGTGAAGGTGACGCGCGGCGGGTGGGACAGCGCTGGGCTGCCGTCTCCTCTTGGATCACGGCAGCAGAGTGTGAACCAGTGCTGAAGCAGAACCAAGTGCTGCCATTTAAGGGGCTTAATGTGCTTCTCTCCTTATTTTTTTTTTTTATTTTTTTTTTTCCCCAAGCGTGCTGAGAGCTGGGAGTTAATTCTGGAAGCGTCACTTGTGCGAGGACGTTTCTGGCAGGCTCGGGGTTGCTAAGTGTAGCTAAGTGCCTCGAGCATCCGTAACTATTCAACTCCCTTTTTTTTTTTTTTTTTATTCCTTTTTTTTTCCCCCTCCCTGAAGAGAAACTTTCCGAAGGGGAAGAAGGAAGCGAGCGCAATCAGCCGTGCTAAACAATGCCGTAGGGTGCTGCAGAAGGGTGCCACCAGCGCTGATAATGGGGTGGGGGCTGATGGAAGCGTGTGCTGCCTGGGCTGGTGGGTTCCCCGTCTCACATCCCCTCCCTTGGTCGGAGAGTGATGTCTCTTTGAACCTTGGCCTGAAGTCTTTCCCTCCAGCTCCGTCTCTGATCTCCTCTGGCTCCTTTTGCCAGAGGGAAGCGTTTGGAGCTGGGGCTCGGCGGACCTTTGGGAAGAAGGGGACTTTGGTGGCTCTGAGTCCACTTGGCTCCTGGTCCTGCTGGTGCACGGATGGGTCCGGGGTTGGGATGTGCCAAGGATGGAGAGCGCTGAGGGTCATCTTCAGAGGGCAGTGGCGTCAGAGAGAGGTACACCCCCCTCTCTCTGTTATTCCCACATGCTCTGGGATGTTGGGTGTGTATTGAAGTGGGGGGGTTGACAGCCTCGTCCCTTCGCTGGTGTCCTGAGCTGATTGGTACCCTTGAAGAGTCTGCATGAAGGAGCTCAGTTCTGGAGTGATGTGATTTGCCTCTGGTGTTTTCAGGAAGGATTTTCTTAACTGTTTAAAGCTGGGAAATTGCAAATTACTTAACAGCGTGTTTCCGAGCGAGGTATAAAAAGAAGGCTCCAAACCTTTTAAGTGGTTTTTAACAAATACAAATTTCATTTTCCATTAGGATCTTGGAACTGGTTTCTAAGGTGGTTAATGCCGTTCTTTGTAGCTGTTTCGGGTCCTGTTCTGGCAAGTCTCAGAGCCGGCCCTGTGTAATGTGGGCTGAGCCCCAAAGCTGATTCAGTTTGGTGGCTGCTCCTCCTCTCCTGGCTCCTGGGGGGGTGCCTTTGGGGTGGTGGGTTGGGGTCCCCGTTGGGCATGACCTGGGCTGAAAAACGTTGCTGGTAAAGGAGCGTTCCTGTCCTAAAGCTGCACGCGTTTCCCAGCTAATGCACAGCAAATCCCCTCTTGCCCCTCTCCTTTTCCACCCTCTAGTCCCATTGCCAGGGGACCAAGAGGGAGCAGAAGACCCGAAGCCTCCTCTACCTGCCTGCCTCTCGAGCTGCAGAATTAATAACAAGCTTTGACTCCCGAGACCGGCCTCCTAGAAGCTTATTTATACCTGTGCTTAGTGTTGATTCAGCTGCCTTGCAACCATCGCTCAAACCCACAAGAGCCCTTATAGAAAGGAGAGACGAAAACCGCCCTGCCCCGCTCCTGCCCCTCTTTCCTTTTTTTATTTTCTCTCTCCCACGCGCTCGCAGCACTTGCCTCCTTGCTTTTGAGCACATTTGGAAATGATGTTGTCACCGTACGTGGTTTCAGAGCCTCTGTGCAAGCCCTTGGTCCCATCCCCCCGGGGATATGGCAGCCCGCAGCATCCCTCCTGACGAGGACCGGCCGCGATGAGCAGGTCCCTGCCCCTTCCAGAGCCTGCGCCTCGCGCTGCCCGCATCAAAGAGGAGAGGAGAGAAAGGCCCGACAGGTGCCTGCTCGGCCTTTCCAAATATCCCACCGTCGGCACATTTGTATTAGATATTGATTTCTGTTTAATAGAATAAGCCAGGAGAAATCACACTCTTTGTTGGCGTTCAAAGGATAAACCATAAAAGCCATTAAGAAGTACTGTAAGCGGCGGGATGATTAATGAGACTTTAGGTGCATTCTACTGACTGCTTCCAGATAATGTCTTTGAAAGATCCCGTTGCTTCTGGCTGCAATTCAGAGCTATTTATTTGCAAGGCGAAGCTCTGAGGAGCGGCGCTTCCAGCGCCAGCCCTGCCCGATACCGTTCCGGAGACAAACTGGATGCCCCCGATTTCCCATCTCCGGAGGGATCTTTTCTTGCTTTGCAGTTTTCCGCGGCAGCCTTGCCGAGATAGTGGGGAGGTCAAGTGGTGAAAGACGCTCCGTCTGCCCTCGAGTCGCTGCTTCGTGTCTGCGGTGAGACGCTGCCTTAGGGAGGGCCGTGGGGTTTAAGGCTTGTAGGAGGAAAGCCCTTATCGGGAGATATCGATCCTGTTTGTCTGTTGTTTTCATTTTTTCATGGCGCTGGCGTGTCTTTCCGTGGCTCCGTATCTCTGCCCAGGCGAGCTCTCTCGCAGTTGGGCTCTCCGCCGTCCTGACAGCGCTTCTGCACCAGTAAATAGCCTCTTGGTTTCCACATGGGCAGAGCTCACAGCTCTGTGCTGCCACATCCAGGGCTGAAACACCCCAAAAACCTGTCTGCCAGGTCTCCGTGTGGGTCAGCGTCCCGCCTCGAGCCCCAAAGCCGTGCATCCTTGGGCAGCCGTGCCCGCTGGCGCGGGGCTCCTCTTCCCCGGCAGCACGGCTTGGTGTCGGCAGCGCTTCGCCGAGGCACCAGGGGTGTCCCCAGGGAGCCCAGCAGAGCTGGAAACGAACGGTTCCTTCCATCCCTTTCATGGCATCTCGGTGGGCTTTTACTCTCCGGGGTCTATAAACTGGGTTATACAGGAACACGCTGTTTTTCAGCAGCTGTGCTCTCCGTGGCGGGCAGAGGCATGGTTTCTGGAGTGCTGCCTCCAGCTCTGGAGCCCCCAACATAGGAAAGACATGGACCTGTTGGAGTGGGGCCGGAGGAGGCCCCGGAGATGCTGCGAGGGCTGGAGCCCCTCTGCTGGGAGGACAGGCTGGGAGAGTTGGGGGGGTTCAGCCTGGAGAAGAGAAGGCTCCGGGGAGACCTCAGGGCCCCTTCCAGTCCCGAAAGGGGCTCCAGGAGAGCTGGGGAGGGACTCTGGATCAGGGAGGGGAGCCATGGGACGAGGGGGAATGGTTTTACACATAAAGAAGGGAGATTTAGATGAGATATTGGGAAGAAGTTCTTTGCTGTGAGGGTGGTGAGCCCCTGGCACAGGTTGCCCAGAGCAGCTGTGGCTGCCCCATCCCTGGAGGTGTTCAAGGCCAGGTTGGACGGGGCTTGGAGCAACCTGGTCTGGTGGGAGGTGTCCCTGCCCAGGGCAGGGGGCTGGAACGGGATGGTCTTCAAGGTCCCTTCCAATCCAAACCATTCTATGATTCTCTTCCCAGATAAAAACATTGGGGGTAAAGGGAGTCTCAGACTGAAGGTCTAATCCATCCTTTCCTCTTGCCCGCTTTGCTTTCCCAGCTTACCCCATTTGCAGACCTCCGGACGTGCTGTGCGGAGGGATGGGGTGGACAGAGCTGCTCTGCAGAACGGGGACATCCAGCCCCGCATCCCGACTTCCCACCTGCGCTGCTGGGTTTGGGGTCCTCCTTGGGAGGTGGAAGTTACTGGTGTGGCAGCAAATCCTGTTTGCTCCTAAACCAATATCTGCGGCGAAATAACAAACAGAACCCAAGGAAACGGATAAGCAGAGTTTAAAAAAAAAAAAAAAAGCTGTGCTTGAAATGGTCTTTTTGTTGTTTTTCCCCCTTGGAAAAAAAGATCCTTCCCCGTGGCAGGGCAGGATGCGGGAGGCAGGGATTTTCTGTCAAGGGAGCGGGAGCTGCCGGAGTTTGTCATCAAGAATAATAATAACAGCCAAACGATGACTGGCAAACTGTCGTTGAGGGGGTAATGAGGATATCATCCAGTGCTGCAGAGGAACAAATAGGGGGGAGCAGGCGATATCCCGTCTTTAATGAACAGTGACGCTGCTGGTAGGAGGGGAGGGGCCCGATTCTGCTATTTCCTTCCTCGGTGGCCGTGCTGCAGAGAGCGCTGGAGAGAGAAACCCACCTTCCTTAAGCGGGGGGTTGCTTTTCCCCATTAAACTCCAAGATAGAACTCTGCTGCTAAATTGCTGTCATTGTTTTAATTCTCCCCGGCTCACCACCTCCTCTCTCTCCCCGCTCCCTCCTTCTTCTGCTTTTCCCCTCTATTTTAGTCTCCCTCTTTCTCCTCTCTGTGCCTCTCCTCCATCTTTGTTTGGCTCTGTCAATCTCTTCCTCTTTTCTAAAGCTCCCTTTCCTTCCTCCGCTCTCCCGTCTCCTTTATTCCCTTTAAATTCCTCGCTGCTTCTCTCTCCCAAGCCCTCCTCCTCCTCCTCTCTCAGCATCCTCTCCCTCGCCGGGCTTTGCAGCCTCTCCCCGGGGCCCTCGGCTTCGCCAGCCCTTCCCGTGACTGATTTATTGGCTCGCTTGGAGAAAATCGGGGCCCTTTTTGGCTCCTCCAAGATGCTGCCGGCAGCCCGGAGAGGCGGGAGGGAGGCACTAAAAGGGCATCGGGTTCGTTTTAAGCATCCGCGGTCAAGTGCAGTAGTTTGGGCTGGGTAACCTCTCCTGCGGGGGCCGTGCGTTTGGAGAGGCAGGTTTTATGGTCTTTTGGCTTTCAGCATCCTCTCCCTTTTATGCCTGCCCTCCAGACACGAGCTCTCGAGCAAGGTGCTCTCCAGGCTTCGCTTCTTGCAGGCGCTCAGCACTTAATAAACAATAGTTAGTAGTAAAACCGGCAAGCGGAGGGATGTGCGGGGTTGGGAGCCCCGAGGTGGGGGATTTATAATGTTTATGAGCTCCGGGTTTGCCTCTGCTACTGACTGCTGCCAGAGATTTAGCAAATCCTTTAATCTCTCTCCTTCCTCAGTTTCTCCAGTCGGTTAAGTGAGGATAATGAGCCATAACTAACTTGCAAGCTGTCGAGGGAACGGTTTAATTAGCGGCTGATCTTGCTAGGTGCTGTGGGGCTTGGGTTCGCGTGGTGGTACGGGCACCAGAAGGCTCCGAGGGGCTCAGGACCTGCGAGGTATTTGACTGCCTAAACGCTTTGGGTGATCCAAGCCCCAGCTCGCGTGGCAGCTCCTACAGCCGCCGGTGTCGTCTCCTGGGGGAGGTGCCATCCCCGGTCCCCAGCCCGGCTGTGCCCCGTGGCAGGGAGCGGGGGATGCGGGGGATGCGGGCTCCGCTTCCCTTAGCCGGGCGTTTTCCAGGCGGTCCCTCTCCTTCCCCTTCTGCCCGCGCGGGGGTTAATTGCCTCGTGCCTCTGCCAGCCGCAGGGCTTCCCAGCCAGCACCGCTCTTCCAGGAATAGAGGCTCTTGGTTTTCAGCTCTCTGTCATAAATCCAAAGGAGAAAAAAAAAAAGAGAAAGAAGGGAGAGAATCTATTCCTTCCAGCCGTCTCTGGCTGACGTTGGCCGATCAGATCCGGTGGTTTCTTTTGGGGCAGGCGGGAGGGGGAAGCAAAGGTGGTGGAGGAAGAGAGGTACATAGATGCTCCTCAGTCGCGGGGGTCCGCTGTGGACCCTCCCGTGGTGTCTTCCATCCCTCCAGCCTTCCCCCGTCACGGTGCTCCTTGCTGCCTTTGGGTGCTCTCTCAAACCTGGCTGCCTTTGTCGCAGGGTGGAAAAAACACCGCACTCGACACTCGTTGTGGGATCTGACCTGACTTTTATCTGGGGGTGCGTGTGTCTCAATACCCCCCGTGGTTTTCAGCTGTAATGGCAGGTTAGAGGTGTGCCGGGTGCATTTGTTGCTGGCCCCTGCTCCCCTTGCTGGGGCTGCCTCGCCTTCCAGGGGATTAGCAGACACCGAAGCAAACCACATCCACTGCCTGCCTTCTGCCTGCCTGCCTTAGTCCTGGAACAAACGCAATTATATTTGTCTTGCACCAGCTTTTTTTTTTTTTCCTTGAGATGAGCCCATGCTGACTAGTGCTTAGAGTCCCGTTCTCTTTTCCCCTGTCAAAAACGCAGGGGAATGGTATTTCACATAAAAGCCTGTGAGAAGCAAAGCAGCTCTTGAAATCTCACCCCGGAGCGACCTTTTTCCCCCCTTTCCCCTGAGCAGGCAAAGGGCATCGTGTGACCTGTCCACTCAATCCCATAAATCACTTTTACGGACATGTAAAATATCGGTGAAAAATACTTTATCCCTCTAAAGAGAAAAATAAACAGTTTCTCTCATCATTATACAGTTTCCAGGAAGAAAAGCGTGGTTGGTATTGACAAAGCTTAAAAAAGGAGGGGCGGGAAGGGGAGAAGAAAGGAAAACCCGAACCCAAGATGCTGAACTCCTGGCCAAACAACCTGCCTTTGATATTTACACATGTGTCATTTGCTCCTCGTTGGCTTTGTCGTCACTCCCCTCCCCAAACCACAGGTCGCCTTATGTTTGTGGGCTGAAGAACCTCGTGGGAGATGTTGGATGTCTCGGCGGTCGTTGGGTCTCTCGAGAGGGCGATTCGTTGCACCCTGAGGAGGCGTCTGAAGCAAAGGTGCTGGTTTTAAAGGGTGCTGGAAGGGACCTTGCCCTTCCAACCATTCCACGATTGGGGTTGGCCGTTGCTCTTTGTCAGCCGTGGTGGGAGCTTCGTCCGCCAACCTCCACGGCGGTGTCTGCCTTGGGAAGGGCCGGAGTCAGCTGAGCTCAGCGCTCCCCCGCGTGCCCGGCGCAAGGTGCCGCCTGGGCTTTTGCATAAGCGCGGCTGCAAGTAGTAGTGTTTTATCACTCCGAAATTCCCTTCCCATCAGCCGGGATTGATTTCGAGACGCGAATTTGACTTCTTTTGTGACCTGTAGTTGACTGCGCGCTCCGTTATGTTTCAAAGTACTCCGAGAGCCGTAGAAATGCGGAGCCTTGTCTTTTGCCATTGAAATATTTTCATTCTTTTCCCCTGCCTGGGTTTATTGCCTTTGAGTTTGTGCTGGTGCCTTTGAAGTAGGGATGAATTTTAGCCACGGAGTTTCATCTCGGGGTGTAGATCCACGCTCAAAGGAGGGAAGCATTCACTACGTTCTCTGTTTCCGTTCAGCCTGTTACAGAGTCGGACCCAAGCTGTGAAATTCAGATGTAAATTCCTCCTAAGCCTCGGCACGGTTTGATCGCCCGGCTTTTAAGCTCCCGAGCACCAATGCCCGGGAAGAGAAGCTCGGGGATGCTTTCCTTGGAGATAGGAGTGACCACTGACTACGGTCCCTCTGCACCCCGAAAAAAAGCCGGGAGTGGGACTGGTGTGAAGCCGCGGTCTTCCCATCTCCAGCTTCCCAAAGCTAAGCTTAAAAAGCCTATTTCTACCTTTTCTCTGTCTTTGGAGGCTGTTTCTGTTACCTGCGGAATGAGTCAGTGATGTAAAAGCAATGCAAGGCTGAAAATGATGGAAGCCAACTGGGATTCTGGTGGGGGAAAAAAACCCATACGATGCCCCATCACCACCCTGAAAGCATCCAAAAGGAGACACTTTGTCCCCATTGCCTTCCCCGCATTGTCTTTCGGCTCAGCCCCCGTGGGCGAGCGGGATTTCCACGTGGCCTCTCCGGCAGAGCCGCCCTCGGCCGGTGGCTAATTGGCCGTAGTCGCAGCTCCCGGCTCGCTCCATTTATATCCGCGAACGGGGATTACTGGGAGCCGACCGACTTCAATGCCAGCTGCGGAGAAACGGAGGGGGAGAGGGGAGAGCAGCAAATGAGCCGTGCAGATGTTGGAAAGTGAATTAGCCTTTAAGAGTGTTTTCCGTGGCGAAGGCGGCACGGCAGCCGAGGTAAGAGGGAGCGTGATGCTGACAGCATCCCTCCAGCAATCCCTCATATTTACCGAGGGATTGAGATGAGTTTGTTCTCTTCGAGCGGATCGAAGGCTACGGAGATGGCAGAGCCTCCTCGGGTGCGTGGCGGGGCTTAATAATAAAGAATGAGTCAGGTCTTCAATATTTTACATGAAGGTACCGGGCTTAAATAATAAATGAAGCAAAATTAATCAAGGTGTATCGGAAGAGAGGCATGGACGTTCCAGTGCAGCTCGGCGACTCTCGCCGCGCAACAGAAATTAAGTTGTTCCTAAAAACCAGCTGGAGAGGAGTCTCGAGATGTCCTTCCTCTTCCTTTAGAGAGCGTCATTCGTTCTGAGGTTGCGTGTTAAACGATCCACTGCTTCCCAAGAAGGGTTGTCCGTGACCATGAAAGGGACTTCGCTTGGAGAAGTCGTGGTGCTCCACGGTCCCAGCCTTGGCTGGCGTGGGGAAAAGGCGAGTAAAGGTAGAGATAAAAAGGTAACGGGGTTGAGCATCTTGAGTGATGCTGCCTAGGTGCAAATCCAAGCTGGGCTCGGGAAAAGCGGAGCTGTTGAAGCACGGAGATGCCTTTCTCTGCCCTGCTTCTTCATCCCTTTCCTACCCTCCAACGCTGCCGTTTCTTCTCCTGATCCCTGCCAGCCCTGTATTGCCTTCGCATCGTGCCCACGGGAAGGGGAGAGGAGCAGGATGGATCCCAGTTGCTTTTCCTACTGCGTTTGGTACTCTTTTGGAGCGGGCGGGTCCAGGCACGAAAGCGCCTGGGCTTATTTCCGTTTAGAGGGTTCAGAAGAGCCTTGTGAGCTTAGATGTTCATCGTCCTTTGACTTTCAGTGGGCTTTGGGTGCTCGGCTCTCGGATTCCTTGGCAGATCTCTCGGCTTTAAGCCTCCCGGCTTTCCTCTCTGATGAGGGCTCCGTTTAACCTTTCCTCTTGTCTGAAGAAAGCACATCACATTAGCCCATGCACGCAGATGGAAAATTGAAGAGGATCTTTGCCCTTTTCCTTCTTGGAACGTAACGACTCAGGGATCCCCCGTAAAGGCTGGATTTCCCTTACGAAGCAGTCGGTGGCAAAAGGCGTGCGAGGTAATTGGAAAAGTAGCCAGGTTTGAGATTAAAGTTGTTCCATCAGCTGAGACGTTTGTCAAAAGCTTCCCCTCTGGCTGATTTACATAATGCTCCTAACCATTTCGGGAGGAGTGTTGGGAATCCCATAATGCAAATAACCCCTGAGCCTATATAATCAAGTGCCTTCACCTGATCCAAGAGGAGCGCGGAAAGAAATTTGCCACATGTTTTACCCAGCTCAGCAATGTCTCCTCTGCAGACGGAATTGCTAACAATATTCCGACCTGTTGGAGCACAACATTGAAACGTATAGAAACAGGACCCGCAGCCACGTTCTGCAATTCAATCTCGTCTTTATTGCGGCGGTGGAGGTGTGCTGCATATTAGCAAGTATTTTTTTTTTTCTTTTCCCCCGACTAACCTTGGTTAGGTCTCATCACCGGTTCCCGGCTCTGCTGGGAGTTGGTCCGCATGGGTCCCCGTCCTGTCCATGGGAAAGGGGCGGTGTGGTGACTCGCCATCGGTCCCCGTAAACCTTGTCCTGCAAAACATCTAGCCTGAATTCCCACCGATGGCCAAACTGGAGTCAGGGGTGATGGGAGAGGAGATGCTTTTAGCTTCTACTAATTACGGTGGTGATGCTGCAAACCGATGGTGCCGCATCGGCTTCGGTGCCCCTACGCAGATTTGCCCCCTGCTGAGGATCTGTGCTCTAATCCTCTCTTTTTTTCCCCCTACTTTTATCTTCTGGAGAAGTACAATATATCTCTTACTCACTTGGTAGTTTCCTTTCTGTTCCTCGATTGAATTATACAGAGGGTGCACTCGAGTGATTTTTAAATCTAAATGAAAATGTAAAGAACCCTTTGCTGTAGCGCCGAATCCTACAATAAGGCAAATTGTTTAACTTCTTCGCACCCCCATCTGGCCCTAATTGATTCTTGTAACCCAGCCGCGATTTCTAACGTGTTCTAGTCAGAGAAATCTACCGGCACTAATTCAACACGGTGAGCGCTTGTACGGCATTTAATGCGACGATGAGATCAATGTCCCTTCCGAGGGAGCCACAGCTCTGGGGCAGCAAGTGGTGGTGGGGCAGGCTTTGGCCAAAAAGTTTGTTTCCGAGGATGGGAAAATATGTTTTTTCATCCTGCTCTTTCCTGCGTACCTGCAGTTCTTTCTTTTTCCCCTAGAAATCCCGCGGGAGGAGGCTGCTCTTTCGGGAGCAAAGATTAAAAGCATTTTAGATGAGCCTGTGTTCGCCATACCCCTGCTTGCGAACCCCGGGATGTTTTGGCATTTGGATTCAGCGTGTGGCTCGGGCCGAGGTTGAATCCTGTTTCTCTGCAGCGGCTTCCCTGAGCCTCAGCCCCGCTGTGCACAGCGGGGATCCAGGGGCTGTCGTCCAAGGATGCTTTCACTCAGCATTACAACTTGTATCCTCTTGAGCCGTGCTGTGAATAGAAGGGTGGCTTTGCTTTGCTTTTTTTTTTTTAAAAAAAAAAAACAACAACTTTGCTAAAAATGTAGGGTTTCTGGATCTCCTTGGCTTCTTAGTCAACGGGGTGAGAGTGTGGACCTCTGGGCTTCGTCCAGCTCTTGCCTTGTGCTCTGCTTGGGAATGGCAGGAGGCCCCAGAATGAATTCAGCCAGGTCTTTGGAGCCACCAAGGAGCTGGCCCTAATGGTGGTACAGCTCTCTGGAAGTGTTAACGGTGATCTCCTTGCTCTGGGCTTTGGATGACAGTGAATTGGAAGCCGTTTACCTTGATATTTTAAACAGGAGGAGTTAAGGGCTGCGTTGGTGGGAATATAGCCGCAAGGAGTAGCTGTAAGTCGTAGGAGAAGCCCTTGTGGAAGAGGGTCTTTGTGGAGGGGAGGTGGATGTCCCTGCTGCCTCCATACAAGTGTGTAAGAAACGCCTTGCGGTGATGGGGGACAGCACTCTGCCATGTCAGCCTTGGCATCAGTGCCAGGACACCACCGTTGCTTTCTCGGTCCCCCTCAGTGCCGTGTCTCCCCCTTCCCACCTCCTCTCACCCGGGAGGCATTTCTGTCTTCCAGTGCTGGGTTAAAACAAGGCGGTGTTTTAGGGCTGGCAGGTGACAGATGCTGGAATCTATGGGAGATGAGATTTACATACATAGAAGGACTGAAAAGCTTCATTTTTGTTTGTTTTTGTTCCTGTTTGTTTGCTTTCTTACTTTTCTGACTGGTTTTTTGCATTAAAAATTCAAGATATGCCTGTCTTCTATTCTCTGGAAGGCTCAGAGGACATCTGGAGAACTTGTTAGGATTATGTTGTTTGAGACATGATTTCTTCAGAGGCTGAGGGATAGCTGGCTGTTTGAAACCCCACTTTTGGGGGTGGATTTTTGTTGTCACCTCCTTTTTTAATGATTCTTTTGGAGAAGAGCTTGTGAGAGAGAGAGATCCTTGTTAAACCCTGCACTCTGAAAATAATGGCTCAGAAAACCTCCAATTTTGGGGGACCTCTAATGAGCCTCCCCAGGAGATGGAGCTCTCTATTCCTATTTTGTCTGAGGTGATGTGAAAAAAAGAAGAGGCGAGTCAACTATCGAAAACACTGTTTCAGGTAAAAAAAATAAGAGAACAGGCAACCTCAAACCCCACCTTTCTGTATGCGCCGCTTGTAAGTCAGGGAAAAAAAGGCAGCACCCCGCTTTTTCCATTAAGCTTCTTCTATAATGTATTAATAGAGAATTATATCCTCGCTATAGGATTATTAAAAAAGAAGAGAGATAAAAATGATAGAAATGAATCCGTATGCTATTATGCGGATGACAATAGATACACTTAAGCCTTCCAGCCCTGACCTTGGCACATGTTTCATCTCAACTCTCGGAGAGTCTGAAATTGATACACTGACACTTACCATTAATATGAAGAACCATCATCTTCCCCCAAGAGCACGAGGGGATGGCAAGGATTGTGCCAGTGCTCCGAGGGGCAGTGCAGGACCTCTTCTTGTCTCCGTGCAAATTCTTACGTCCGTCCATCCGTGTCCTCCCCTGCCGTGTTTTTTCTTTGTTTTTAGGTTGTGGCACGTTGATGTGTGGCCGATGGATGCTAGAAAAAAGGCTGTGCAGGAATGAATGAGACCAAAGCTGAGTTGTTTTTGGTTTTTTTTCCCCCAATATATTTAGCAATTTGAGTCTCCCCACATCTGGAGGCAGCTGTGAACTTTTTCCCCTGGTGCTGTGCATCCCTTGCAGAAGCACAGCAGAGGTGGTACCCACACTCCCCATCCCCTCCCATGGCATCTCTGCCCTGAGCTTGGAGAGGGAAATCTGTTTTCCAGGAGCCACATCTGGTCTCCGCGTTCGGAAAGGGGGCGCGTTGCCGCTGTAGACTTGTGTAGACCAGGAGCGGGTCCGTCGTTGATGCTGGGTAGCATCCTCCGTGCTGGATCTGAGCTGGCGGCTCTGCCTCCCCGATATCCCAAACCCGCACGGCTTCCCCATCCTCGAGCTGTCAGACACCGCTGCCGTTTCCCACAGCCGGCTGTTAATCGCGCGGTGGAGGCGAAAGGTTTTTCACTCTCCCTTCCTTCCTCAAACCAAGTTTGTTTAGCCCTTAAGCTACTGTGAGTGTCGAGAAGGGGAGAAAGAGCTGCGTAATGTAGTGACAGCTCTGCTGTGTTCCTGCTAATGCAGATATCATTTGATCAATGTGATCCTCCGCAACCTCTTGTGAGGATTAATAATGAAGAATGCTTCGCTCGAGTGAAACCCGAGGAGCAGCCGACTTCGTTAGCCGAGCGCTTCAGGTGGGAGCCACCTGCAAGCAGTACCGCTGGGGAAAGGGACGTGGGGCGGGCGCCGCCGGGGAAGCTCTGCCCCTGAGATGCTGCCCGAGGATGGGGAGGATGCAGCGAATGCAGGGACACAAGGGGAGGGAAAGGGAAGATTGCAACAGCCCCCTGCGCCTCTCCATCACCTCTGCACCCCAAAAAGAGGAGGTGGGGGGGGTTGGCCGCAGTGCCTCCCCGTCCCCACGCTCTCGGGCATCACCATGGGATGCTCTCGTGCCGCCGGTCGCACGTGGCCGTGGTGCCGAGTGACCGGCTCGAGATAGAGCATCTGATCTGGCCACAAAGGCACAGATGCGGGAGAGCCGAGAGGGCGCACGGGAGGACGTCTCTCCAAAGACCTCAGCGTGGCGGCTTAGCTGCCCCCAAACACCGCGTGTGCCTCTTTCTTTCCTTGTCTCGCGTTTTATTTATAACCCTGGTTGGCTTTTTTTTTTTATTATTATTATTGTTATGTTTACTCCTGCTGAGCTGTAAAGGTGTTGAGGAATAAAAGAAAAAAATATTAGGGCAAGCGTGTCAGGCAAATTAAACTGGCCTGTCAGGACAGGANTATATCGGGAAGCCATTTCTGCCACCTCTGCTTGAATTATGCAGATGATTTTTTTTTTCCCCCCTCGCTTTTAAGGGCGAAGCAGAGGCGGTTTGTGCAGCCGACTTGCTCCTTGCCCACCCCGCCGCGCGGCTGGAGGGGGGGTCCCTCGGCCGAGCCTCGCAGAATGGATCTGCTGTCGCCAGGATGCTGGTGGGGGCAGATGAAGCACAACCCAGCTTCCCCAGCGGACCCGAGGGTGTATTTGTCCTCTGTGCTCAGCCGTTGCTCGGTGCGGGTGCTGCCGAGCTGGAGCAGGCGTGGGGGGCTGCTCCGGGAGAAGCGGCGCCTCATTGATGTCCATGTGGAGAAGGTCAGGGCTGGGGGTGGCTTCATTCTTCTGCCCTGGATGTCTCCTCTCTTCTCCCCTGCCTTCTCGGGAGAGACACGGAGCTGTTGGAGTGGGGCCGGAGGAGGCCCCGGAGATGCTGCGAGGGCTGGAGCCCCTCTGCTGGGAGGACAGGCTGGGAGAGTTGGGGGGGTTCAGCCTGGAGAAGAGAAGGCTCCGGGGAGACCTCAGAGCCCCTTCCAGTGCCTAAAGGGGCTCCAGAAGAGCTGGGGAGGGAGTCTGGATCAGGGAGGGGAGCGATGGGATGAGGGGGAACGGTTTTACTCATAAAGAAGGGAGAATTATATGAGATATGAGGAAGAAATTCTTTATTGTGAGGGTGGTGAGCCCCTGGTGCAGGTTGCCCAGAGCAGCTGTGGCTGCCCCATCCCTGGAGGTGTTCAAGGCCAGGTTGGACAGGGCTTGGAGCAACCTGGGCTGGTGGGAGGTGTCCCTGCCCAGGGCAGGGGGGGGAACGAGTAGATCTTTAACGTCCCTTCCCATCCAAACCATTCTATGATTCTCCAGACCTCTCCTTTCCATCCTCTTTCTTTTCCTCCTATTTATTTCCCCCCTCCCGGAGACTTTCCTTGTCCCCCCATCACCTTCCCTCCTTCACCCCATGGGGACATACCCTGACCCCGTTGCAAACACTCCGGCAGAGGGGACAGTGGCACGTGGGCTGTTTGCAGAGCTAAGGAACAAACGGGACCGGGGACCGGCAGTCTGCGAGACGAGGAACCTTTGCTCCAAGAGGCGATGAAAGGCGGCAGAATTGGAAATGATTTTATTTCAATTAGATTTTAATTAGCCGCTGTCTCCGAGCCGTCGGATCAGTCGCCAAATAATTGAAAAGCAACAATATTTGCATGTGGCGCCTCGAAGAATAGCTGCGCCTGATCTGTGGCAGGGAGGGTTTGGGGAGATAATTCCCAAGGTCAGCTGCTCCTCGCTGGTGGTTCAGCGTGGGCAAGTTTCTTGCAAATAACCCACTGCAGCCTCGCACTAATTTTACAGTAAATTAATGCCGAGCAGGCATTTGTATGGATTTAATTAGCAGGCAACACAAACTTTTATAAACCTTTTGCAGTGGCAATTTAAACCTGATTGCAAAGTTATTAAAGGCAGCCATGGCAGGCTGCTTCTAGGAGTCTGCAGGGACCGCGGCATGCTGAGGCGTGGGGACTACGCGGTGCGTTGGTGCTGCGGGAGCTCTTCAGGGCAGGGGCGAAGGGGCGAAACCCCACCAGATTGCCGGAGACGGGCAAGGGTGGGATGGGGGAGTGCCTCATGGGTGCATCGCCCACCTCGTGTTTGCTCCACGGCCAGAGCAGAGCCTCGCTGGCCATTCCTCCTGCCTTCCCCAGCAGGTCGCATCCTTCAGGAAAGGCGGGAAGGGACTCTTGATCGGGGAGTGGAGCCATAGGATGAGAGGGAATGGTTTTAAACTGAAAGAGGGGAGATTTAGATGAGATATGAGGAAGAGATTCTTTCACTCTGAGGGTGGTGAGCCCCTGGCGCAGGTTGCCCAGAGAAGCTGTGGCTGCCCCATCCCTGGAGGTGTTCAAGGCCAGGTTGGATGGGGCTTGGAGCAACCTGGGCTGGTGGGAGGTGTCCCTGCCCAGGGCAGGAGGGTGGAAGGAGATCATCTTCAAGGTCCCTTCCAACCTCAACCATTCCATGATTCTAGGAGATCAGAGGTGTTGGCTCTCAAATCTGCCCCAAATTGCTCTTCTGCCCGTTTCCAGGCGCTGCCGCATGGTTTTTACAGTAGCTACAAATAGTTGGGAGGCGGTGTAGCCCATAAAAGCCAACACTCTCCTCTCAGCACAGGCAGTTTATGAGCGGGTCTGTTGTCTGTGGCAGTAATGTGTTGCGTGGTCCCTGAAGAGAGCTGCTAGAAATCACAAGATCATGAGTTTCACAGTACATCTCTATAGCTGGTGTCACAAATAATTAAAATAAGGGGGTTAGTAGCCTCGGTTGGGCGCGAGGGTTACAGCTCCCGTAATTCAGGGTGGGCATGGGTGTCAGTCCAGCCGGGGCTTCAAGCACGGGAGAAATAGCCCTGCAGCAGTTGGACCAGGCTGGATGGCCACGTTAAGGACATTAAAAATATTTATTCAATCTGGAATGATGGCAGTCCTTTTTGAATGCCTGCAGAGCGAGGCCATTTCTTGTTTTGCAAATAATTGCATTTAAAATCTACCTATATCTGTATATGCATGTGTAGATATGTGAGGGGAAAATGCAGTTCTTGACAGAGCCGATTTAATTGCCGACCTGCCTTTGGAAGAAATGGGAAATAGCAGGTTTTAATTACGATTGAGGGTTTTGTGTGGCGAGTCCGGGACACTTCTGCAATCAGCCAGAGAGATTCTGTCCTCCATGCTTCCCTCCTCACGTGTTCGGAGGACAATGGCAAGTCATTAACGGACTATAATGGGAAAAGCCGTATCTAACGATTACATTCTCTTAGCGAGGCCGGGCGGGTGACTAACCGCTGGTGTACTTTTCCTTGCCTTTTCTCTTTGCTAATAGCGTTCTTGCTGGAGCCAGGCAAATATAGCCCAGCTGCCGGGCCGCCGACTGCTGTGCTTGGCTTGGGGTGCGGCGTGATTGAGTGCCGAGCCCTGCTTTGCTGTCTGTTGCGCCGTGTAGGTCTGGAGTCGCTCCACGGGCTTGCATTTGTCTGACATAAATGGGAGCAGAGCCTGGCCTGCTTCAGCCCCCTTCCCTGGTAGCTGGAGGAGAGCTCTGATTAATGATTGATTGCCGGTATTAATTTGCCGCGTGTAAGAGGTGTCCAAGGACAAGTCTGAAATGGCTCTTGCGCATCCAAGGGGAGTCGGGAAGAGCTGATGGATTCAAGGGGGGGGTGAGTGCTGGCAGACACCTTTCCTAGGGTGGCTGAGATACACAAACGCCTTTGGGAAGGTTTTGTTGTGGCTGGTCATACCTGGGGAGCTGTGGACTTGTTGTCTCCTTAGCTCCTCCGTGCCTGTACCCACCTTTGGTCCCTGAAGACACAGCCTGGTTTTCAGAGATGCTGGGCTAGCAATTTTCCGTACAGATAGAAACTATTTCCATATGGATAGAAACTCTTGGGTTCCAGCGTCTTAGTGCGGGGCTGAGAACGTTCAGGGTGGAATGAGGTGGGCTCTGAAACTCCAGGGGTGCTGGCACCCACCCCTTGGGTCCAGCACAGGCAATGGGCAGGAGGAGGCTTGGATGATCACGTCTTTGGAGGAACAATTTTTGAGATGTCGGTCAGAAAGGGCCCGGCTTCTAGGTGCTCTGGTCTTGGAGAAAGTGGCTGCTGCAACCCAGACCCTTCTCATTCTGACTCGCTGGTCCCTTCTGCAAACCTGAGCCCGGATCTGGAACGGGGCGAGGTGGGAAAGAGTAGAAGGGGAGTGCTAAAAAAGTCAGGAACGCAAGAGTAGAAGATGTGAGAGATATTTCCAGATGGATGTGGGCAGGAAAATGAGAGAGAATGCTATTTGCAGCGTGCAATTAAAATAAATCTGAGCAGGAGAGGAGATGGCAGTGCTGAGTCTGTTGATGTGTCTGATGAAGCAAAGCTGATTCACCTAGAAGTTGACACAGCTGTGTTAATGTGCCTGCAAATAGCAGCTCCTGTCTGCCTGTGATTAAGGCGCGATGGAAGGCCGGGCTGTCACCTGTGGGTCTATAAAAGCCGATGCCACCCCTTTGACTGGAGATGGTTTCTCGCTGGGTTCCCACGCAGGCGCCCGGCTCCGGCTCCCGCTGCTGAAGGAGCAGCGCCCGCCGGTGCGGTGGGATGGTGGGATGGCTCCGGCTCTGCCGGGAGAGAGCCGAGTACCGTTAACTGTGTGAGCATCTCGATTGCCACCCAGGACTGTGTTTTGCAGGGTGCGGGCACGTGTGCGGAGGGGCGGGGAAGGAAGGACGGCGACGTGGCTTTTCGAGGATAATTGCAGCCATTTACCCATTTGCTGCTGGGAGCACAAGTGAGCAGCAGCGCCGGCGCTGCCGACAGGGTTTGAGGAGGGGAAGGGGGGGATGAAAGCCCTCCGCCGGGGGTGGGTAGAGGACTCACATGGCCCCTCCTGGTATGCTCTAAAAATTCCCCTCGGTAATCAAGCTCCTGCCGCTCGCCATTGTGCTCTTCTCCCTTGCTGCTGGTGCTCAATCAGTCCCTCGGGGTATAAATAGCAGCGCTCCTGAGGGAGCCGCTCGCTGGTGTTTTGACATCCCCATCGCCGCGGCAGTGCCGAGCCGTGGTGGCAAGGGTGCCGGGCTGGCACACAGCCCGAGGAACCAGCTCGGGCACAGACCCTCCTGAGAGGGGACGTCAGCCCGGGACTGGGGCACCCACTGGTGGGGCGTTGGGTGGAATAACGCAAGGGTGGGAGGAGATGCATATGGGGAGCAGGGCTTGAATGCTGCTTTTTGGAGTCTTTCTGTTGCCCATGCTAGAAATGACCACCTAATGTGTCGGATATCAGGTCCCATATCCTTCTCCGCCCTGTATCATAGGATGGTTTGAGTCAGAAGGGACCTTAAGGATCATGTAGTTCCAACCCCCCTGCCATGGGCAGGGACATGGGACACGTATCCTTGAGGCTCGGGGACTTCAGCCCCCTGATAGAGTTCTCGGAGCAGCAGGAGAGGGAGGGAGCAGATCCTCAGAGCATCTGCTCTCTGTGCTGAGCAGGGCTGGGCGTTTCGTGCGGGACCAGGCGGAGCTCCCGGCAAACCCCCGCGTCCCGTCCGCAGGACCCGAAGGCGAAAGAGGGAGATGCCATCTGATTTTTTTTTTTCCCAATACGTCAGAAGTTGTTATAGAAAAGAGACCGATCAATCGCTCCCCGTGTCCACTGTGAGGCAGAACAGGAAGGAATCGGATTAATTTGCAGTAGGGAAAGATCAAGGCGTTAGATATTTGGGAATAGCAATCTTTCTCTCTGGTAGCTGGGGGAGGACAGCAAGAGAGACCGGCGTGCCTCACTGCTGGGGGCTTTTAAGAGCAACGTGGGCAAATATGTGGTGGGGATGGGATGGGTAGAGCTGGTGCCACCTCGGCGGTGGCGTCTGGGACAGGCGGTCTCACCGGAGGCTGTCACGAGTCTGTAAGTGTCGGCTTCCCGGCGCGGGGTCGTCCCTCACCGCTAGACGCGGGCGCAGCAAACGAGGCTGCTGCGATACAATGCTTATTAAGCAATTACTAGGGGAAGCGGAGGGGGTGTCTTCAAACTGGCTGCTCTGCAGATTTCCTGTGAAAACTGTCTCGCTGAAATCCAAATGTCATCAGTCATCAGCAGCCGAACAGCCTTCTCCGAAACCTCCGAGTGGGACGTGCGCGCTGGTTCATTACAGCTGTCATCCCGCTGGTGCCTGGGTTTATTTGTGGCGGTGGTGGTGTTCGCAGAGAGCCTCTGCTGCGCTTTTTGGACAGGAGCGCTGGCTCCCGGGGGCTGGGATCTGAGATGAAGTTTCATCTGCTCCGAAGGCAGCCGCCCGCGTCAGCGCCCACCATGGTTTCCCAAAATTGTGCAGAGATAGCACAGCCCCTGCGACCTAGCAAAAGCAGCAACCTCCGTTGCGTCTTCCTTGCTCGCTTGTGCCTTCCTTGCTCGCTGTGCCTTATCAGCAAGGAGATCCCTGCCTTGGAGACGATGGGGCCTTTGCCGAAGGGTTGGAAGGGTATGGGGTGGGTTTCCAAAGCTGCAGTCCTTCCCCTGGTAGCTGTGGCCTGGCTTTCGCCTGTGCCCAGTGGTGGTTTGGAGCAGATGGGCAACCCAACAGTGTCCCCTCGGGTAGGTTGTCTTCCTTACAGCTGTGACAGCAGCTCCTCCACTTCATCAGAAGCTTTTTTTACCTTCCAAGTGGGAATTTCTTGAGGGGGGAATTCTTCTCCCGGGAAGCACGGAGCTCGGCAACCCCCATGCATGGACACTTGCTTAAACGATTCCCCCCTTGCCCGTTGCAGGGTTAAAGCACATTCCCCACTGCAGTCGGAGAGGGGATAAAACGTGGAGGCAGGAAAGAGGAAACCTAATGGGTAGGTAATTAAAGGACATGCCAGGGGATAGATGGATGACTACAGCGGAGGGAGGATGCGGAGGGGCTATAGAAACACATCGATACGTCTACGAGGAAGGGAGAGATGGACGAGAAGATTAATTTATGATCGTTCCTGTCTATTCTTATTCTGACTCGGAGGCTCAGACCACATCTGGAAAGTCTCCAAACCTGCACCCGGTGCCATAAGGTTAATACAAGGCCAGCGGCTCGGCAGAGATCCCCTGGGCTCGGGGCCGGATTAGGCAAACGCCAGCTGAAATCGAAGGTGGGCAGATAGGGGGGAGCGAGAGATAAGAGGGCGAGCAGTGGGGTTAGAGGGCTTCGTGGCCGGGATTAGCGAGCGATGATACAGGCTGTCACCGGCTCGGGGTCATCCGAGAGCATTATCATCCCGGCTGGCGGCAGCGGAGAAGCCCGGATCTCTTTTCGGAGGGAGGAGGCAGCACCTTGTTATTTGTGTCGCTGGATGGGGTGAGCTTTTAGTTGGTTGTGCTCCCTGCTGCTTCCCGGGCCGGCTGGGTTTGGCAGCTGCGGCTAAAATCCCTCTTTGCCCCAGAGGTGCTTCAGCAGTCGGTAGCAAGTAGGGGTTTTGGAAACCTCTGCTGCCTGGGAGCTGCTGCCGTCCTGCTTTGGATCTTCTGTAATAAAGGTCCTGGTTGAGTCTCAGGAGCTGGGGAGCGCTGAAGGACCTTGTTGCGTGTGGATCCTGAGTTAAGACCAAGGGGAGAGGTTACTTCGCTGTTCGCTGTAGCTCAGGGGGATAAGAAGCAGTGATGCTCGAGCAGCGCTACGGCGCGGTCCCGGCTCTGCTGCCTCGCAGGTTACGCGCCACGAAACGGCCCTTTCTCCTTGCGGAGGTTAACCAAGTGGCTGCGTGCCTTGCCATAGCGTTTCTGCTGCCGTTCGGAGGGGGTCGGCAGCCGTGCGCTCTGCGGAGGGGGCTCAGCAGCTCGGGGAAGCTAAAGCAGCACTTCACAACAAGGAGCGCGCCCCGAGACTCGTTGAAAACCGCCGTCGTTGGATGTGGTCCTCCTTGGAAACCTCCTGAGCGTTCTCCTTTCTGCTCCGGCTCCATGGGCTGAGCAGGAGTTCCCTTTCAAATGACACGGAGGGGGCACAAAAAAACCAATCCCCAACCCCAAACCGGTCTGGAGCGAGGTTTGCCTGCCGGAGGCATGACCCCCGTCCGAGGCAGGGCGGGCGAGGGCGCGTCGCCGTTTGTTTATTCCCCGCTTTAATAATCGGCTGATTATGTTGCGTTTCTCTTTGGTTTCAGCGGCAATCAGATTGTGAGCTGTAATATCCACTCGCCCCTCCTAATTACCGTTAATTTCTTCTCTCTCTCTCTCTCTCCTCGGTGCGAGGCAGGGCCGGGGTTGGCGGAGGCGGCCGGGGAGCGTGGGTGAATGGGATCGCGGCATTTTGCATACTGATGAGCCGAGGCAATGCCCGCTCCTCGGCCGGGCACCGAGACAGCGGGAGAGGGGGGAATGGACGGGGAGGGAGAAGGGGTGCGGAGCGGGGGGAAAATCCACCTTAAATCCCAGACAAAGGCGAGCCCGGCAAAGTGTCGGAGTCAGCACAACAGCCTGTGCGAGCCTAATTACCATAACGATGTGAAAGAGCCCAATCAGCAATCTGGGGCTAATCTTTCATGTATTACAGGTCTCTCTTTCGGAGCGCTCCACAGCTAAATGCATTTTTAATGAAGATATTCCTAGGCTCGCAGATAATTTCCCACTCTTTACAAGGAGGGTATCAGAGCTCATTAAGCGGGTCGTTCTCCTTTTTATATATATATATGTATCTCTGTGTGTGTATATATATCCCAGTTCTTCAGGAGGCCGACGCCGGTGCCACCGGCGATGAAGGGAAGTCATCCCCCGTGGCAGGGAGGGGAGGGATGCTCACGGTGGGGTACCAGAAGGTTTGCTCTACGCATCTCCCATGGGTTTGGGTGCCCTCCCGGTGCAGCGCGGCATATAATAAAATAGAATAAAAAGATAGCAAGAGTCGGGGGCTGGGGGCAGCGGGCAGTGTGGGGATGGGGGTCGCTCGGAGGAGGATGGGTTGTGGGGAGGCCAAAGGCAGAGGTGAGAGGCGGGTGCAGTTATTGCATCCTCAGCTATGGCCGCTGAGGGACTGTAATGGTATTATTGCTCCGACGGTGATTTCTCGTGCCGCTGTCTAAAGCGCTGTCAGATGAAATCTGGCTGGAAATTAAAGGGGAAGCTGAGGACGAGTTATTTGGGGCTGTCTCCTCCTGCCTCCCCACGGCTCTCGTCTCGCCGGGATCGTCAGCAGAAGCTTTTGCGGGGGGAGGAAAACAGGGAGAGATTGCCTTTAAAGCATCAGCCAGCTGTCTCCTGACAGGAGGAGGACGCGGAGGGTGTGTTTCCAATTATCTCTGTAGATGGGGCCAAATCCCGAGAGAGGGGATGAGGAACCGCGAGTCAAAATGAGGCCGAGGAATTGCCGGAGAGAAACGGGGAGCGATGATGGGTCTCGTCCGGCGCCGCGTCGCCTCTGCCGGAGCGGCCGGTGCGGGAAACGTCCCGCTGCTCAATTATAACCTGCCCAAAGGGGAGAGGCTTTGAACTGGAGGGAAGAAGCGCTCGCTGCGTGCCTGCGAGCGGGGGGGGCGTCTGAAGCGTGTGCCCGATGCCGCTGCACGGACGGGTTTTCTCCTGGGCCGTGCATCGCCGAGTCTTTGTTTGAGCCTCGGCAGTAGTGCTGGGGGCTCCTTCCCTCTCGGGATTTAGCTTGTAAACCTAAAGATGGAAAGGCCTGTGGGGCGGAAAGCCCTTTGAATGCGCTCTGGAGATGGGTTGGAGCAGCGGTGTGTTGGGTCTGATCCCTGGCTTTTGGGTACGAGCCTTGCAGGAGCTCGCTTTGGCCCACGGCTGAGCCAGACCCAAGTTTGGAGGGTCGCTTTGGGTGGTCCTGCTCCTCCGGGGCCTCCTTCCAACTTGCAGGGAAGTTTGGTTTCTGCTTGGACTCATTTCTGGCTTCGTTCCTGCTTGGTATTGGGATTGCGACCGGCTAGTGGAGGTCGGAGGATACGAGGGGCAAAAGGCAGGTTCAAGGCAGGACCGGAGGTTTATGGAGAAAATGTGCCGGTGAGGGTGCTGGGAGAGGCGCTTGTATGTCCTGGGGGGATTTGCTTCCCTCCTCAGCCTGTCCCGTGGAGCGCCCGGTACGAGAGCCACGGGGGACCGCAGGCAGCAAAGGGTTAAAGAGATAGGTAGAGGAGGGAGAGGAGGACGGCAGAAGTTTGCAGGGATGATAAACACCACCGAGGGTGATTTTCTCTCCGCAGAGCGGGCCATTGATCTGTGATTAGAGTCGCTGAAGCTTTTACAATCAATCAGGTAGGAAATCACATCATTGGGAGGTTCAGAGGTCAGAGAACTTGGGGAGAGCGGGAGGAGAGGGAAGAGCTGCTGGAGCCTCTCGGAGGGCTTTGGACAGGCGAGGAGGAGCCGCCTGCGGATGCAAAGCTCAGGCACAGTGCTGTTTTTCTCACGCGTGTTCACTTTGAGGGTCCTCAAGCACTTGGCGAAGGGGCTATAGTTTGGTTTGCCTGGCCGGGTTGGGAAGGTTGAGGCTTTCCTGACTTGAGCCTTGATCATCAGTCTTTGTCTTCTGCACTGTGGACAACTTTTGGTGTCCGGACCATGTCTGGATTCATAGCCACGACCTAGAGATAGTTTCCCTAGGTGCTCCTGTTGGAGCGGACAGTAAAACCCATGATGGGCTGAGGAAGAGGCGTGTGGAAACATCACCCCAGTCCGGCCCCAGAAACACTCACTCCAAGCTATCCTCCTGAGGTTGCCCCTCTACTTGGAGGTGCTTCTCAAGCTGAAGTGCTTCAAGCACTGGAGTTTCACCCGAGCTGGGTTAAAAATACACCGCGGGGCCGGTGCTTGCAGTGCTGCGCTTCGATACCGCGCGGAGGAATGAATAGATGATGTGTGCGCTTCGGTGGCTGCTGTAAATAACCAGCTACTGTAGCCAGGTAGGTATTACGGATTAATTCAGTAATTGGTCCATCTGGAGCGTCTACTTACAGTATCAATTTGTCCACGTACCTCCTAATATCTTGAAAGGAGCTTTAGGAAGATGCACGCGAATAGGCGGGAAGGGAAAAGCGGGGAGAGCTGGTTGGGTGAGGAGATGGAGGGTCAGGTAGAGATGAGCCATCGGGTAGGGTGGTAAAGGGTTACTCACGAGAAAATCGATCACGTGTAATCTGGCCTTGCACTGGGAAAAAAAAGAAATAACAAAGGTAGGGTGGATTAAATAGAAGACAAAGGCAGAGCGTGTCATTGCAGCCTCCCCTGTCCCGCTTTTCCCTCGCCCCGTGACGGCGGCCGCACCTCTCATTTTCTGGCTGTTATTTTGTCTCTGGCGTCAGCCCCACGGCTTCTCAGCGGGGTGTTTTTAAAATATGATATGATTCTGTTGCCTTCTGTGTTTGGAGACCCATAGCAGGCACTGACCTTTCAAGTCTCTCCGTGATTAAAGCTCTTATTAATTTCCTGTGGGGCTGCAGACACTCTGAGGCGGTAAAAGTGTTGGGAGTTCATTAACATGTGGGGCTTTAATTAGTCGGCAAGAAATCCCTCTCTGTCCTGATTTGACCAAGGAAAAAAGAGGAAGGGGGAGGGGGGGGTGTAAAAAAAAAAAACCAACACAAGAGAGAAATGACGTTGAAGTAAAAATAGTCACAGCAAACATCTTCACAGTAGGAACAGATTTCAAGGCTGAGGATGTATTTATCGGGCACTTTAGACCTGTGTGCATGTTCCCCACGCAAACCCTCAGCGACGGCCCTTTATGTAGAGACGCTGAGACGTGCTCCTGGGGAAAACCGCCCCACTGGCACCCGGAGCAGTTGAGTAATAGCGTCAGGAAGGGGCGAGGGAGGGTTTGAAAGACAAGCCAGGAGAGCAGCTGGGCAGCATCCTGATGCTGCAGCCACGGAGCACTGCCCGTACCAGTGCCAGACCATCGCGCCCTCCCAAACTTTCCCGGGGTGTACGTTAGCATGGCTGCAAAACCCTCTCCTGCCTTTTTTATTTTTAACAGCGCTGGACACGCAGCATCGCTGTCAGGCCAGATTTCAAGGCAGCAGAGAGCATCCTTGGGCACGGCAGCGGCCCGGGAGGTGCGCAAGCCCTGGGAGCCCGCCATCAACATGTGGCCCTTTTATTTATTCAAACCTCGGGTGGGATAATATATGTTTGATTGCCCAGTTGATCTATTTGTGACAAGTGTTAAAACACATGTGCATTGATTTTTCTTTGAGGAGCGTATTTCTAAGGGTAATTTAATAGTGGTATCGAGCATAGCTCTTACTGGCCGGGCAGGAGGCGGAGGGAGGGGATGGGGGATTAGATGAAGAAGAGAGAGACGCTAATGGCGTTTCCGCAATGCAATTGCTTAGGTCAGTGAAAAGCTGTCACAGTTTAATGCACTCGCTTGTTGGGGATGTTATCATATACAGGATTAAGCCGTTCCGAAACATGAAAACAAGAGCAGCTTGTTAGCGAGGGAAGCTGTTAAAGAGCTGCTGTTGCAAAGTTACGATCGCGGCACGGAGGGAGTTACGTCGCGCTTCTCCGGCTGCCGGGAGAGACTGCGGGGACGCGTGGGTCTTCTGGGACCGCCTGCTCCGCATCTCCCCTTTTCCCGGAGGAGCGGGTCCTGGCCGTCGGCACGGGAGATCCCAGATCCAAAAAGGTCATCAGGCGGTAGGCGCAGAGAGGCTGGAGCCTCGGTAAATCCGTCTGCATCTCTTGGCTCCGGGCTGAGAGCCGATGTGCTGACGTGTCTCGCTGTCACCACCGACGCCGTTAGCGACTGAATCTTGGGCTCGTTCCCCGTCTGCCAGGGAGAGTGAGTCCAATACTCCCGGAGCCTTAGCAAGTTGGCGTTTCAGCCCTTTATGAGGAAAAAAGGATTTTCTCCCCGCCCGGGCTGCGCTCTGAAAGTCAGGCTGGGGCTCTTCCAGCTGAAATACTGTCCTCCTCCGTACCCACGCAGGCTCCTCGTCTCTCGCGGGGTTGCGGAGCCGGCACTCCGGGGGGCGGTAACGCCATTCGTCATGCGGCAGTCGGGAGGCTCCGGCTGCATCGGCTCTGCGGGGCTGACAGGAGCAGGAATCATTACAAACTTGTCTGTGTCACCCAAAATCGGCAGATCCGGCTCCGAATGCGTATGGGGAGCTGCTTTGGGGAATAGGATGGAAAAGCTGTGTCATCTTCCCCTTGCTGCTTTTCATAGCGGGGCTGTATTTCAGTCTGGCGTGTAAGCTCCTCTCTACCATATGTAATATTTAGTCCTCCTTCCAGTCTAGTTTGAAATGTCGAAAACAATGGAGCGTCTCCTCCTTCCTCCCGGGAGATGGTTGCACAGCCCTGTAGATCTTGGCATCAGGAACTTTTTCCATATTTATACTTGACCTAAATTCTCTCTCTCTCTCAAATAGCCATAGTTTTAGCCCTCTGGCACCTATACCTCTTCTTTGGAGTTTTCACACTTGAAATACTTACGGGTTGCAATAATATCCTACCTTTATATGTGTCTTAACCAGGCTATAAATCCTGCTAGTTGACAAGGTTATTGTTATCTGGCTTCTGCCATGACCCACTGTTAAAAACCATGACATAAATTACACCGAACATATCATACAAGCCATTTTTCCTCGTATGAAGCCTGATAAATATTAATGGCCCATTGCTGTAGCTTTGTACCGCCGTAGTGTTGGAGTCAATGAGGTTGATCCGAGGCGTGATAATTGCTGGTGGACACGGACCCTCGGCAGCCTCCGAATTAGCTCTCTCTCCAAGCGCGATGCGCTTCTGGAGCTCTGAATTGGGTCTCGGGGGCGGTTTTTTTTGGCCTCTGCTGTTTCGATCTCTGTGTCATGGAGGGGAGACCCAGTTTGGATGAGCCAAGAGTCAACCCGAGACTCTTCCCCTGTCTTTGCCGCTGATTTGTCCTCACAGTTGGGTCGCGTGTAATGTTAATGACACGTGTGTATGCTTGCCACGGGATGGCACGGCAGCGGCGTGGATGTCGCCCCTGTCCCCAGACCCACGTCGCTGCTCTTCCCTCGCACCCTTGGGCCCCGTCTGCCCGCACCTCCCCTTATCTCCCCAATCTGAATGCGCGGCGCCCGCCTCCTGTAAATGGCACTTTATCCGCTGGAAATGTGAAGCCGGTCGGTAGCGTCGGCTCCGTCATGCTTATCAGAAATACATTATCAGGTGGGGATTAGACAGAGCCTCGCGCTCCTGTTGCTGTCCACGCCGGGTGAATAATGAATAATGAAAATTCCCGGGACCGGAGACAAACGCACTTGACAGGCAGGGAAGCGCCCGCGCCTGCCTTTCACTCAATTTAATGTGACAAACATGGCTCCTTCAGAAATCTTTCCACTCCATTCACCATGACGTGGCCTGTTCTGGGGTTTTTTTCCTTTTTTTTGTTTTTTTTCTCTCCTCCTCCTCCTGCCTCGCCGCTCTCCCCAGCCCCTGAGCCCCTCTGCTGTGCAGAACGAAGGGGTGAAGATGGACTCCACCAGCCCTGCCAGAGACGGCTTCGTGGTCAGCTCAGCTCACGCAGGGACGCTGCGTGATGTGGGTCCTTATCTGCTTTGAACCGTGATGCGGCAGAGTTTCACCCCTGTTGTTGGCTAATAAGCTTTCAGGGGAGGATGGAGCATGGTGGAGAGGTCGCTCTGCTGACACGGCTCTCATTTTTGGGGCCACAGCGAGTTTGGTGCGGATAAGAGGGAAGGGACCATGTCTCCCGGTACATCGGTCCTGCATCCTTCAGCGCTGACCTTCCACAACCCTTACAGTGTTGCTCCCTTCTCCCCCAGGTGCTCTAGACCTGTCCATGCCTCCTCTTGCACTGCAGATATCCCGGTTGTCTCGAGCCCTTGCCCTTTTCTCAGCGTCAGTGGATGCTCGGTTCTATTCTGTCTCCTATCATCAGCAGCATCTCTCTTACCCCCCCTTCTGTGGACATGGAGAGACCATAGACTTTCCCTGGGGCTGACCATCGTCTCTTTTGGCTTTGCTCGGTGTGGGAGGACCAAACTCCTTTCCGTGGTCAATACAGGAAAGGTCGCAGCAGGTCCTACAGCAGCGTTCCTGGGCTCAGAGGGAGGTTTCCTGCCATGGCCGTCCTCCGGCTGCCCTGTGCCCTGTCTGTTGTGTGCAGTTCTCACATGCACATGGATGGACATGGGTTACGCAGTGATGCACAGCCTGGTGCAGGTGACCACGAGCGATCTCCGGTTCTCCAAAGTCCCCAACCGGGCTGGAGCTTTCCCCGGGACGCTGTAGCCGACCCGTGGAGTAGGGCCCTTGTCGCAAACGAGCGTGCGAGCAAGATGGGGCCGTGGAGAGGAAGGGGTTTCTTCACGGCCAGGTATGGGATTTTTCACGGCGCTCAGGTTTGGCCTGCCTCTTGTCTCATGTAAATCAGCCGTGGCAGTGCCATCTGTAAAGGCTGTCTACACGAGACACGACTCCAGCATTGGGTTTTTTTGGTTTTTTGTGGTTTTTTTTTTTTTTCCCTCCCCCCGCAGTTGTCATCTAGAAGCATGCAATAAATTTTATGGACCAGGGTTTATCGAGCACAGAGGATGAGGAATTGAGCTGCCTGGCTCGAATCTGAAGCTGATGTTCTGGAGAGAACAAGCGCTTTCAGGCGAGTGCTTCGATCACTCACTACCCACTTTCTGGAGGAAGGCGGGTGACCGTGTCCCGTGCCGGCGTTCCCCGGGGGGAGCGGAGAGCTCCGGTGCCAGCCGTCCCCCCCGCCTTTGCCTTGTCTATCACGGGTGACATCTGTCTCTTTCCCAGCTTTTCTCTTTTAAAACGCATCCAGCCTGCTGCTGGGAGGACGTCTTGGCTTGCCGCTGGCGGTGACGGTCCCTCTTGACGCAGTCTTCCCGGACGCGTTACACAAACTCCGTGACTCCAGCTCTTCTCCCCCCCCCTCCCCTCCATCCACCCGGCGGGGAGGGAAGGAGCTGTGAGCCCGCGTCACATCTGCTGCGCAGCGTGAGCCTCTGCCAGCGCGATTCCTGCTAATTAATGTCAAACTTCTTTTAGCAAATAATGCACATTATCTCGTCCTGCGGAAAGGGGTTGGTGCCAGCACCGATCGTGGCGGCTCCGGAGGAGGTGCGGCTCCGAAGCGTTGAGTTTCAGGCATGGAGCGAGGCAGGGATGACTCTTGGCCAAACACACGGTCCTGGCCATACTTTTATACTGGTGAAACCAGTTTGTGTCCCATAGCTTGGTCAAGGAGAGACTGGAGTTTTGAAGCATGGTGTGCTCCTTTGGTCCGTATCTGTAGCGAGAGGCTTATTTGCTGTTCCCTTCAAGCATGGTTGAGAAGTGGCCCTGGTAGTGTTTAGATAATGTTTGGACTTGATTATCTTAAAGGTCTTTTCCAGCCGTAACGATTCTATGATTCTATATGGTCCTCCTCATACAGGGAAGCCGGAGGAAGAGGCAGAGCGAGCCCCAGTCCTCTCCACCCTCTCCCAGTGCTGCAATATTCAGTAATCCGCGCCTGTGGGCGGACTGGCCAGAGCCCGGCTAGTTGACCACTACCCCGAGTCCCTGACTATCACAGAGCAGAGATGAGCTGGTGATTTATTGTTAAGGCCGGGGGAAAAAAAAAAATGGGGCTCTGGCAATGCTAGCAGGGTCGCTCCTGTAAGCTGAGACGGCTCACCTGTTTGAGCAGAGCTAATATTTCAAAGATTGCCACCGTTAGCTGGCTATTATCATCCCCATTTTTCATACGAGTCAATTGAGGCTCGGGGAGAAAACAAGCACGGGAGATACGGCGAGGCAAAAAAATAACCAGGTGTCCTGGGCTTGTGCTGTTTTCGGTGCGATGCTCCTTGAAGTTGACTGCTGAAGGGACTTCCTTTGTCCTTGCCCCGTGTCACGGCGATAACGGCCAGCTGGAGGGGTTTGTGCCTTCAGTGGAGCCTCAACGCGGTTTTGTCCGTAGGGTTTTAATGGCATTATATCCACTAAACGGTCTAATGCCGCATTACGTCTTTAATTGTGGACTCCTTTTACCTTATTGGGGCAGTTACAGTTGAAGTTAATACAGTTATTTACTCCCCTTTAATGGCAATTTCCGTTATTGTGCCATTTTTGTAGAGAGCGCCCTGAAGGCGATGTGCGAGGCGGGGTGACCGCTTGAGAGAGACCGGTGCGCTGGGGTAGCGCGGAGGACACGCTCTCGCTTGTGCTCTAGCTGGAGGCACAGGAGGAGCCAGGGGAAAGCTGAAGAAATTTGGGACTAGAGCTCGGAGGAACATTTCCTTCGGAGCATCTTTTCCCCAACAGAAAAAGGCCGCCTTTGTCAAGAGAGACACTGACGTGTGAAACATCTGTTCTGTGCTAAAAAAGGGAATAGAAGCAAAAACTCTAGAGTCTGATTTCCCTGCTTGTTAACCGGCAAAATGGAAAAAAAGAAAATAATTGTGAGCTTATGGGGTGAAAAATAATAAACAGATGAATAAAGTGAAATGGTTTTCTGGCTGGGCAGCTGATTTTTTTGGCTTTTGTTTCATTTGCGGATGTCAGAATCGGTACGAGGGGGAGTAACGTAGCGTCTGGACTGGTGGACTGTCAGTAAAACGGGCACAGATAGCCCAATTAGAGGAAATTAATTGCGGCGCGCGCAGTAGGCTGGAGATGGAAATAACACGGCGTTGAAGGGGAGCTGTGAGCAAATGCCCGGGCTGAAGGAGGGTCGGCGGTGCCAAGCCGAGCGCTCCCGACCTGCCGGGTCGCAGGTTGTCCGTGCAACCTGAAATCGGCCCCCTTTGCGTTAACGGAGCCTCTAATTACCCCTCGCTCGCCATCCCCGGGCGCGAACCCTTTGCGGTCCCATCGGAGCGGAGAGATGGGGAGGTGGCGAGGTGCGGAGTGGCTCATGTCTACGCGATGAGCACTAGACGTGGAGTGCTCTTAGCAGGTGCCGCCGCTGAACTTTCTGCCTCGCTCGAAGCGAGCGGTGATGTTTCTCCGCAGTCCTAGAGGAGGGGGAAGAGTCAAAGCAAGAGCAGAAGCTGTGATCTCGCGTAAGCGATAGGACGGCGGGCGGAAATTAAATGCCTCTTTGTCTTCTCCCAGCCTGCTAGCTTCAGCGGAGCGTCTCCGGGGTGTCCCCAGGGGTGATGCCACACTGCGGGTAGCCGAGCCGGGGGCTGCCAGCCGGGGACGGGAACAGCAGCAGCGAGGGCAAGACGTTGCGTTTGTCTGATTCCAGGGCTTGGTGCGAGCACTTTGCGCTCGCCCGCCGTGCTAATGCACTTGTTTGTCACTGTCCCCGCTCCTCCTGACAAAGCGGCCTTACATTTCAATCAGAGGGGGGGCTGTCTTCAAAGCTTGAGCAAGAGAGGGGAAGGGGAACAGCTCAAAGCCTGCAGGAGACAGGTATGACGTGACAGGTCTCCTGGAATCTCAGTATGGCAGTGACAGCCTTTGCCAGCCGGTAGCTGCACCTCCATCACGTCTAACCTTGTGTGCCTGTCCTGGAAACCATCCATCCTCTCATGGTGTGTGCCCACGCCTGATGTTGGTCGTTCCTTCAGGTCTCCTTGGAGGAGCAGAAGGCACCAGGGGCATTAGCGCAGCTGATGGCAGCAGGACCGTATTGCTGGTATCAATGGTAGCATCCTGGCCGTGCTGCCCTGCGGTGGCACAAGCACCATGTGTCCTTCAGACCCTGTGAAGACCAGGCACAGGCCACTTACCGGACCTCTTGCTTTTTGGGCCAGGTCTCCCAAATCCTAGGAGCAAGATCACAGCTTCTTCTTGTACCCTGCCATCCCTGCAGACGAGCTCTCCTCCCCGAATCCTCTGTGCTCTTAAGTCCCAGCTCCGTTCCTGGCTCGGTGCAGCATCTCCCTGGGATCCCGGGGTCGGGGTCCTCTCCCTCCGCAGGTGCTGGGAACTTGGGAAACTTGCCTCCGGCCACCTGGCGCGCTTGCCTGTGGGGTTGCAGCTTCTCCTGCTCATTAGCTCATAAATAATATGGACCAGCGGCGTTCAGTGCTAATTAATTTTGTGAACTGAACCGGGGTGAATGGGGTAATTGCCCGTGGCGTGTGCGGGCCGTCAGGTGGGCCCTCCCGCTTTCGCCCTCCTTGTTTACCAGCTTCTCTGTGTTTATTTTAAGAAGCATTTGGTCCCCTCTCCGTGTGAAGAAGAAAAGCCATGTGATCCAACCCAGAGAGAGCGCAGCAGGCGCTGAATATTAAATTAAAACACATCCTCGCTTATACACAAAAAAGCCCAAGCTGGAAAGGTTAAGAGCTAACAGAGATCCTCAGAACAGTCTCTGTCTGTTTGGAATGAATTAATCAGACCATTAAACAAATCTTTTAATCTAAAGTATCCCTTTCATTTCGGTACTCCGTAAAACAAAGTGACTGGAGTGTTGAGGGAAGAGTTTGCCATCGCTTCGCCTTATTTGTATTGCAGAGTACATCCCGGGTACTATGATTTTTCCTCCCCATCCTCTTTTGGCAAGAAAAAAGGGGTTAGATAGAGCGCCTGAGCTGGGACAAAATGGGCACGGAGAAGAAAGGAGCCCCCGTGGCTCACGAGGTGTTACCTACGTTATGGGCAGAGAGCGCTCTTTTGTCTCGGGGAGCAGAAAAAGCTCAGGAAGAGGCAACGTCTCAACCGGAGATCAAAAAATACATGGAAGGTGGCACGGAGCAGAAGTCGCGGGGCAGCGAGCGTTACTGAGCTCTTGCAGCCCAGGAGGAACGGGAACGTTGCTCCTGCGAAGGCTTAGGGCAGCTCTCTGCGTACAGAGCTGACCGGTCAGGGCTGGGGAGCCACGGAGGCACTGGTAGCTGCTCGTTCAGAGCGTCATCTCGGAGCTCTTGGTTGCAAACTGTATCGCAGGCTTTCTTCAGGCCAGGGGAGTTAGCATCCTTCCCTCTAAGGAAGGCTCTGGGAGGCTGTGTGCATCGCAAAGCTCAGAAGCTGTGTGTGCTACTTCGGACAACTTTTGTGTTTCAAGACTGGTGCTTTGCAAAGCGCCGAGCTGCATCGGGACCTCTGCAGTTGTGGTTTTAAAGGTGTACGTGAAGATGGGGGTGCTTTGAGCTTCCCATTCCCGTAGGCTCAGATGGAAACCACAAACCTTAACGTCCGTCTCTGGTCTGTGGGGTGGAAGCGGGTACACCGAAAGCATCTGTGGGAGATGCGCTCTTCCCCTTTGGATGTTGCTTGATGGGATTTTTAAAGCCCTTTCTGGCTTTTTTCCCAGCTGGGAAAGGGCTGCGCAGGGCTGTTGGGAGGACCTCACCCAGCAAAGGACCCTCTGCCCCGGGCACAGCCGGTGTCCCCCCGCACGGCCCCGTGCCTCGGCTGGGGGAAGACCTCACACACCGGTTGCGTTTCACCCACCGCCTCTCCCCGCTGTCGCTCCTCAGCCCGAGGTTTGAGCAAACGCTGCTGTCGCACTCGCATCCACCGGGGAGAGGCAGATAGAAAGGGAGGACACATCCGGGTAAAAACAGACAATCCTGTTTCAAAATCAAATGTATCCTCTTTTTTTTTTTTTTTCCCTAATTTTTTCTCCCTTTTTAATACACTCTTCAAAGCTTGCTAAGATTAAGTGCGCGATTTATCTTCGCAGGGTTTGAATTTTAAAAGGAACAGCCAACTGTGTGATCGTATTATTAATATTTATACCTCGTCACAGAATGTTGACAGATTAATTATGCAATATGGTATAAAAATCAGCAGGCAGCGTGGGAGGGCGGTGGCAAAGTTCATGTATTAATAACACAGCGGGGTGGCTCGCACGCTCCCCGCGTGGCTCGGTGTTAGCAGCGCTGCATCCCGCGCTCGTCGAAGGCACCTTCATCCCGCGTGGGGACGGGGATGCTGACGGCGGGAAGGGAGACGCAAGCGGCAAAGGTTGCGGAGTTCCAGATCCCTTTGCACCGCCCCGGGGGCTTTCTTGGGGCCGGAGAGCGGGCGTGAGGAGCTTTGCAACCGTTCTTGACCTTGAGGCTTGAAGAGCATCAAGAGGTGACTTTGTGCAGCGGAGAATCTGGGTCAGGAGTTGGGGGTTTGCTCCGAAGCAGCGGCTTTTGTCCTGTCTTGTCGTCCTCCCCTCGGTTTGCCCTTCTCTTAGCAAGCGGTGCCAGCCCTCGTCGCCAAAATTGCTTCCCTCGGCGTGTCCATGGCAGAGGGTGCGGTGTCCTCTTCTGAGGTCTTGACCAGCACCAGGCGCTTCGGAGAAAGCCTTAAATCTTCTTTAGTGGACAATTATGAGCTGGCTGGCTGTACAGGGAAAGGCTTTTTCCTTCCTCAGGAAGCCAACTAGGGTCGTCGGGTGCGGCGTCTGATAGATTTATGTTGGGCAAAATAGGAAATTATATTTCTGTGAGCCCCAGGGGTGGGAGCAGAGTCATCTCACGGCACCGTCATCTCGTTTGCTGTCCCACCCCGGCCGTAGAAGTTAAGATTTTGTAGATGTTTTGAGCAGGATGGGGGAAATATTGCCTCCCGGGACTTTCTCTGAGCCTGCTGGGTTTCTCTTAGAGATCTTGGGCAGACGTTGAGCCCGTGCCTGCCCCGGGGCTGTTGGCATCCACTCGGGCGAGATGGACGGACAGACGTTAAATTAATTATTGGGGCGCGTGGGTGATTCATGCTACTCAGCCCGGCGGGACAGCAGAGGTCTGCGTCTGGGAATAAATCCTTCCACCTGGAGACGGTGGCGTTTGTCATGGGCAGAGCTGGCTGGGCAGCTTGCACGGCGCGGGCTGTGCCCTCCGCTCATCCTCGCTGGGAAGAAGAGCTCGCCCTCCCGAAGCCCTGGCGGGTTGCTATTTCCATCGTCTGTGCCTAAGTGCTGCTCTTTTTATTTATTTATTTTTTTCCCCTCTCTTAATGAATCTTTTTTTTTTTCTCGGCGTGCCTCAGGGGGATGTTTTATATGATCCTTCTCGAATAATTTGAAGCGGCGTCTGGGGTCAGGCCGCGGGGATGTACTTAGGCTGGTTTGGATGTCTTTGTCAGCGAAGCCCTGGCTTTCCGAGAGGCGGCGAAGGCGTCGGGGACGCGTCGGCGGCGAGTACGGCGCTCTGCTCGCGTCCTGCTCCTGTTCAGCCCCGGCACAAGCTCTTTGCTCAAAAAAAAAAAGCGCCCGTGTGCGACTGTGCTATCGGGAGCAGCCTTTGGGGAGATATGCGGAGGCATTTCAAGACAGATATCCCAGCTCCGAGGAGGTGTTTAACCCGCGGGACAACAAAGAAAATCGTTTAAGGTGGGCTTTTGAAAGCCTTCCCGAGGATTTGGCTTCTCAATTTCCATTCAAATGAACTTTCCCTCTTCCCCTGCTTGCAGCTTCCCGGTGCCTCTTTTTACAGCCTCGGCCTTTCGGTCTTAATTAAAAAATGGGAAGAACAAAGGCACAACTGAGAAAAGCACTTAAGCAAACGGTTGAAGTAACGGATTTTCCTGGGCTTTCAGAGCAGGCTTAGAGGCGCTTCGGGGCTTTGCTCCGTGAAATTGGGGTCCTAAGGCTAGTGGCGCAAATCCCTCCTGCTTTTTCGCCCCCAGAAGCCCGACCACGTTGATGGGAAAAGTTTTGATCCGCCCAGAGCAGGTTCTCGTCTCAGAAGCTTGTGGAGTGAAGATTTTTGTCCTGGTTTTATGGGTCTCTTTCCCAATAGGGATGGAAACAAAGACAGAAGCCTCAGAGCTTTTTGGAAAAGGAGTTTTCCACCAATGGCAAAGTTTATCTCCTTTGGGGTGGGCGGGCGAGATTTGTCAGCAATATCAGTCAGATGTGCAGAGAGCCCTTAACTAGATGGGAATATGGAAATGCAAAGGGTTGGCTACTGGTGAATGGAAATGGGGAGCAAGAGATGAGGGGAAAAGAAAGGAAGGTCCAAAATGCCAGCGGACAGAGCCGTCCCCTGCAGCTCCCGATCGGAGCTGGATCTTCCTCCAAGTTCCCTCCTGCCTTTCCGGATGAGAAGCGCTGGATAATTGATTTATTCTGGCCTGGCTGTCTGCTGCCCCGCTTCCCCCGAGTGCCTTCAGTCGCTTTACTGGCCCCGCTCGACCGCTTTTCCACCGCGTGAGGACACGGTGGCTTGGCAGGGAGCAGATGGACAACCCGTCCCGTAGACATTGAGCGCGGGAGGCTTAGTGCTGAGCTCTTTGGAGGTTGACGGCTCCCAAGACCCTGGCGTGTTGCAGGGAGCATTCGAGAGAGGGCTGTTTGTCGGCAGGAAGGCAGCTTTTGCCGGCTGAAGGTCCTTTTCCAAGTAGCCCTCAAGGTTAAAGTTGGATGCTCCTTCCAGATGGTCTCCATCTGATGCATCTCATTACGGGGTTGAGCTGCCTCACAATCCCAGCCTCCCAGTGCCAAGAATAACAAGGAATGGGAGCCAGCAACAGCGATCGCTGCTGTTAGAAGGGCATAAGATGATTTAAGGGTCAAGACAAGACCATATGGCCCATCAGGGCCCCGTCGTAACAACCCAGAGGAATATCAAACAACTTGTGTTGGCCATCATCCTTCCTGCTTCCTATCAAGGCTGTTTGCTGTAACCTTTGCAAGATCAGTTCCCTGGCTCCTTCTTGCTCTGATTCGTGTCCTCAGCTGCTTTCCAGTGCCCTATGGGTCACCTCATGGGGTGTCATCCCTGGAGGGCGAGCAGAGTTGTCCCGGGGTCTCCATCCAATGGCTCAGCCCTCTTGTCACCGTGCCCGGCTTTAGGGCAAGCCGGTTGACCCTGTGTGTGTCACGCGGGAGCCCTGTTGGCACCTGAGGGTGTGCTGGAGGATTTACGGCTCCTGCCAGGATTTCCCATTCTCAGATAGGTCCAAAGCGGTCTCTCGGTACTTATTGATGGCTCACCCCTCCGCTGCCTCCCGCCCCTCTGCCCTCAGCCAGCCCATTCGCTAAGCTGGATAAGCCGAATCTGGCCAGTCTTTCCCCAAGATTTATGTGCCCCCGGAGTGCTCTCAGCCCGTTGTCTTCTCCAAATAGTCTGGGGCTCCCCCGCCGGCTCCCAGCCTTCCTTTACCACATTTTGATACGGACACCAGCTGCCCAAATGACGAGTCTTTTCCACAGAGGGTGCGCTCCCAGGGCAACGGGGGACCCCGGCCCTCGCTCGGGAGAAGGGTACGTCTGCATCCAGTGCGCTTGGAGACCAAGGTGAAGCAAAGCATCTCGGCACGACTGCTCCGAGCGCTGTGGCCGCACCGATAAATCCGTATTTCTGAGAGCGGAGTCGGTGCTTTCCCAGAGTGCCAGCGCAGGGCTCGGCGGGCTGGAGGCACCGATGCTCCTTCCTATTCCCAAGGCTTTTTCCCCAAAAAGCCTGTACGCGTGGACGGCTGGGGTGGTGTGGGCAGCCGTACCCTCGGGGCCACAGCTCCTCGCCCCAGCGCCGTGTCTCGGTCCCGCTTCGGTGACGGGAGAGCCGCCGTTCTCCACGTGGCGCTCGTCCCGCAGTCCATTTGCCCAAGGGAACACTTACAGCACTGACCTTAAAGAGCAATTTCGGGCAAGCACAGAGCAGCTCAATTGTTCATAAACCTGACATTTATGTCTCGGAGATTCTTCCTCTTCAGGATGCGCTGCTCTTTATGATTTTATCAAATAAAATGCCCCTTTGCCCTCAACCAACCTCTTTCTCCTTCCCTGGTGTTTTGTAGGGCAATCACCGCGAACGGAGGGCTTGGAGGCATCTGCCCATCCTTAATGTTGTGGCGCGGAGAGGGTTAGGGAAATTGTGTATGCATTAGCTAGTGCGAACGGGTGAGACTGTGCTGTGGTCCTCTAATGTGGGTAATTACTGAGCAGGGATTAGGGGCTCGCGCTTCGCACACGTAGAGAAATGGAGTATTCAGTGTAAACAGATCAAACTACCTGATGGACCCTGAAAGTTTATTCCTGTGATTTTCACAGCTCCGCCGAAGTGCTTCCCGTGCTCTCGGGTCGTTTCCCTGGTTTTCGGGAGGATGCGGTGGGTTTGTAAAGAGCGCTGTGTGCGTGTGAGCCAACATAACAGTAGTGTCATGCCGAAATAGCTGCTAGCCGGGGGAAGATAACTACCTGGGGTACGGGGGGCGCATCTTCAGCTTCCTGCCTCCCTTCGGGTTTCGATCTTACGAAGACAGAGCACAGGCAGCAGCCGCGGCCAGAGGCTCTCCCTTCATCTCACCGGTGTGAGATGCCACAGTGCGGTCCTGACCCGGTGGGGATGGTGACCTGAGGTGGGATGCTCGCCCTGCTGCTAGCTGGCATCTCCCCTCCCTCCGGGCTGGTCCTGTTCTCCATCTCCTTCCCACTTGCTTCACGAGGACACCCACTGGGTGAACAAACACCGCTTGCTCTGCTGACCAGGGCACCTTCTATTACGTCTATTAAAATCAGCTCCGCATGGAGAGCCTGCTACCCTGGAAGTGTTAATTAGCTTTCTGCCTCCTCCCTCCCATTATTTTTCCACCTCACTCTTTAGAAGATCTCTGAACCAGGAGATCAATGCCTCCTGCTAATCGGCTCTTCAGCAGCTTAGAGAGGCACCACAGAATACTCCGTTTAATTCTCCTCTAGCACCTTTGCTAATCATCCTTTCCAGCCCAGGGGTGGGCAGGATGGGGAGCGCAGCAGACGCTCACTGGCACCGGGCTCGGAGATCTGGCAGCCGTGGTGGGAAGAGCAGGGGTGGGAGAGGGCAAAGCAGCAGGAGAGAAAGGAGGGGAAGATCCCTCGGGACGCGTAACATGGCGTGAGAGTGTGGAAACCACGCGAGAAGGGCGAAAGCCCTTTCTCTCAGTGCTCTTGCTGCTCTTCCCCGTTGGCAGAGGGAGATGCGGGAGGACCCAGGAGCGCGCAGGCACCTCCAATGTGCTGCCGCGGTCCTCATGATACCGCCCGTCCTCAGGCGTTTTGGCTGGCTTCAGCCAGGGGTCGTGGGCATTGGGAGCTCTGCCCATCCAGCGCCTCCCCAGCCGCTCGGATCCCGATGCCGTGGCCATCCTCCCCTCCATCGGAGCGGGACTTCTCCGGAGCCATTGGGTTTGGATTCATCTCCACGGCTCCGCACGGTGCTGGGCAAGTAGAAACCCCAGGACTGCATAAATAACCTGGTACCGCTCCGGGGGTCGGACAGAGTCCCCCATGGGTGGCAGCCATCGTGCTTTGGCTCATTGGGTGACGCTGGACAGCTTTCCCAGCGGCTGCCTCTCCTCCGCTGAGAAGACGGTGGCCTGGATTTAGCTATGAGGACCTTAATAAGCCTTTCTATCTCCGACTGCTGTGATCCAGCTAAATGGCTGCGAGCAAAAGCCCGCGTGGAAATGAGAATGCATGCTAATGAGCTGTGTTGCCAAAACCAGAAGGAACCAACTCTACAGGGAGTTTGTACTTTTTATTTTTTTCCCCCCGCTACCCAAGTTCAATAGCAGTGAATTGCATAGTTCTCTGAGGCTTCTCAACAAACAATTTACAGTGTAAATATATTTGTTGGCATGCAAATCACTCTGCATTATGAGCCTTGATTAATATTATAATGTGTTGATGAAAGCCTGTAAGTGGTTCTTGGAACTAAGGTTCCTGACAAAGATTGGCTGTTTGGGTGCCCGGTGTTTGTGGAACAGTAGATTAGGGTGGTTTTTTTCCTTTGTTTTGGGTTTTTTTCCCGGGTGTGTGTTGTTTAATGGATTGTTTCTTTCCCCCCCTCCCTCTGTTTACGCCACCGAGCGCCGAGTGGCGGCGCGGCGCTTCAAACCCCACAATTAATTAACGCGACCGAGCTCTTCCCCGCACCGCTGCGACCCTGTTCCGCTCCTCGCCCCCCACGTCAGAGGGATGCTGCTGCCCTCCGCCTCGCTGCGGGGTGGTCCGCAGCCCCCACCGCTGGTTTCGGTGCTGCTTGAGGTCGTATCCGCAGGTGGTCCGGGCGGCCCCGCGGGCGTGTGATGCCGGGGAGGGACACATCGCCAAGCTAATAACAGGGTTATTAGCAATTCCTGTGCTTGCCGGTAGCCGGGCGGGTACGCGGAGCAGCAAATGGGTGCGTAGATGGAGCCGCTCGGTGAGCAGCGGAGCTAATGAGGCTTCATTGCCTGCGGAGCCGTCCCCCGGGGCTGCGCTCCCCCGGGGCCTCACCGGTGCGGAGGGAGATTTGTGTTCAGTCCTGCAAAGACGGCACCATGAGGCTCCTTTCCGTCTAAGGAGAATGGCTGGAGAGCAGCCTTGAGAAGGACTTGGCAGTTCTTGACGGATCAGAAGCTCACCATGAGCTGTCAATGTGCGCTCACAGCCCAGAAAGCCCCCGGCATCCCGGGCTGCATCCCCAGCAGCGTGGCCAGCAGGGTGAGGGGGGGATTCTGCCCCTCTGCTGCGCTCTGGGGAGACCCCCCTGCAGTGCTGCCTCCAGCTCGGGGGGTCCCAACAGCAGAAGGACATGGAGCTGTTGGAGTGGGGCCAGAGGAGGCCCCGGAGATGCTGCGAGGGCTGGAGCCCCTCTGCTGGGAGGACAGGCTGGGAGAGTTGGGGGGGTTCAGCCTGGAGAAGAGAAGGCTCCGGGGAGACCTTCGAGCCCCTTCCAGTGCCTAAAGGGGCTCCAGGAGAGCTGGGGAGAGACTCTGGATCAGGGAGGGGAGCGATGGGACGGGGAGGAAGGTTTTTACACTGAGAGAAGGGAGATTTAGATGAGATATCAGGAAGGACTTCTTTGCTGTGAGGGTGGTGAGCCCCTGGCACAGGTTGCCCAGAGAAGCTGTGGCTGCCCCATCCCTGGAGGTGTTCAAGGCCAGGTTGGACGGGGCTTGGAGCAACCTGGGCTGGTGGGAGGTGTCCCTGCCCAGGGCAGGGGGTGGAACAAGATGATTTTCAAGGTCCCTTCCAACCTAAACCATTCTATGATTCTCAGCACTTTCCAGGACTGAGCAGCTTTGACGTTGCCCGTTGCCCCCTGGGGCAGTGTGCCATGAAGCACCGAGGAGTTCGTCGGGGGGTGCTGGATGCTCCCATCCCACCTCTGCTGCTCTTCCCCCTGGCTGCTTCCCCAGCTTCATCCTTCATGATGGCTCCTGAGGCGCCTGGAAAACCCATCCCTCTATTTTCCATGCCATCCTCCTTGCCCAAAGCGGGCTGCTCCGGGTGCTGGGTCTCCCTTGGGGGAAGAGGATGTGTTTCCAGCCCCTCTCTGGCATTTGGAGAGCGCGGCGGTGACAGGCTCCGGGAGCCGTCCTCCCCCCTCCAGCTCTTGTGACGGCTGCTCTGCTCTTGTTGCCATTTTCCTTCTACCCTTTGGAGCTGAGCTCCCGAAGGTGTCAGGACAAATGCCACTCTCATCGGCGCCGATGTGCTGCGAGATGCTGCCCGGGCAGGCGGGAGCGGGGAGAAGAGGCAAGGGGGGAAAAATAACCCTCTTTAGCAGGCGGCGGCGACGGGTTTAGTGACAGCCTCAAGTTTTGACCTTTGTTAACTGCTGTTTTGCTCAGAGAGTGACAGGGAGCGCCGCAAAATACCGAGTTTTGTGCTTGTACCGCTCCAGAGAGCCGTGCAGGGCTCTGGCGCGCAGTGCCAGCGAGGGCTCGAGTGCGGTAGGAACTGGCCGTTTTGGGGCACCGTCTCCCCTTGCCGCAGCGTCCCATGCTTGAGCCGGCTCCTGGGGTTTGCTCCTCTCCCTCTGTAGTCCCGAGCGGTTTTGCGCAGCGGGTGGCGGTGCATCCAGCCGTCCCTGGGGCGAGCGGGGTGGCAGGGCCACCGTGCCCACCCTGCTCGTTGCCCTCCAAGTGCGGCGGTTTGTGCCGAACTCTCGGAGTCGGAGCCGAGCCGGGCAGGGAAAACGCAGGCACCTAAAGGAGAGACTGAGAGAAGGGGGGGGGAAAGAGCCAACGAGCACACGCGTGCTTTAAAAGAACATATTGCCTCTTCNTTCTGAAAGCCTTTTTCCAGCACTTTTAAATGGTTGCCAGGGAAACAGAGCAAGGGAGAGTGGAAAGGTTAGATGGATATTGGACGAGGCTAATGCACTTGTTTCAACCAAGAATTGACAGGTGCTTAGGACACCGAAGGTCCTGATAACTCCTCATTTGCACGGCTCCTTTGCAGAGCCTCGAGTACCTCCCTACCGCCGTTAATTGTGTTTTAATCATTTGCAAATTATAATCCATCTCCATCAGGGGATCTCTAATGGTGGGTTTATGGAGCGCGTCCGCATGTTCCTTAGCCCTGCCGGGACACTGGGGATGAAATATTGGGTACGTTGGGCCCCGCTGGTACGGGTGGTCTGGCTTGAAGGGAGCTTGACGCCGGCGGAGATCCCGATGGAAAACGTGGGAATTGCAGCTGGGCGGCCCAAAAGTGGGCCGGGGAGGAGCGCCGGAGGGATCTGGCCGTGCACGTCGGTCACCGGCCGCTTCTCCCAGCAAGGAGGGCAGTGATGGGCAAACCCAGTTAGTGCATCCTCTCGCCCGCTGCGTCATCCCCAGCCCCGCAGGGCTGCTGGGACCCACGGTCCCCGGGCGCCTGCAGCCCCACTTGGCTTTTCTCACCCTCCTCCGGGTTCGAAACCGAAGAGGAACGCCTCACTATAGGTGTTTGTCACCGTTGCAGCGCTCGGAGGGCTTTGTTCCTCCCCGTCCGCTTTAGGTTTTGTTTTTGTTTCACGTCTGTCTTGTCTAAAATAGCAGCTCCATCTACGGAATAACCAAGGGGCCCTCAACTCGGCTGCTCAGGATGAGCGTCACATCTGGTATTTGCAAAACACAGCGAGCGATAAATAGCTACAGTGTCATAAAGCTCAGGCTCTGGAGAGGCAAGGGTGGCTGGTGAGGCTTCGATTGCTTTTTGGTTTTTTTAGCGTTTTCCTGAGGAGGGCAGAAGGTTATTGATTAAAAAAAAAACCAAGCAAAACCCCACTTGTGTTTGCGGGCGTGATGGTGGAGAGGAGTGACGGCGTGATGCTGAGCGCTGGGGACCCCAGCTCTGCCCCTGGTACCCCGAGCCCCGTGCACATCCATCTCCTCCGAGCATGGACGGATGACGGGGCTCCCTCCTGCCCGGGGCTTCCAGGGGAGACCTCAGGGGAAAAGCCTGGTGGAGACCTCCCAGGCCAGCTCGCAGCCAAGCCATGGAAGGTGACAACTCACCTTTTTCTGAGCTGTAGTGAGCCGGGGAGGGAAGGGGTTTAGTCTTTGCCCGGAGCCGCAAATAGAGCTGCTCGCTGATCCTTCTTGTCAGTGGCTTCCCAAGCCTGCCGCCTATCCATCACGCCTGAGTGATGGGTACCGGGCCAGCGCGGAGATGCGCGATGCTCATATCCCTATTATGACATTGTCCGTGTCACAGCTGAGTGTGAGCGACTCGTGAAATGTCACTTCAGGTATTAGAAAATGACTGTGCCTCTGCCGCGCTCTGGTTCGTGATCCAAAGTGCTCTTCTCCCCATCAGTCCCGACCGGAGGGGCCTCCGCCTTTGAGTGTGGTGTCTCAGCTTTGGGGTTTTTAGAGAGAAGTGTGATTTTAGTTGTGGGGGAAGGTCCCAGGCTGACAGCCCCGGGCCACACAGCCCCTCCAAATGCTGAACGAGCTCCTCACCTCCTACGTGCAGGACTTTCCTCCCTCTGCTCTGGACCACTGCTGGCACTCTGCCCTACCAGGTCCGTCACGAGCATCTCCCCCTGCTTTGGAGGGAGCCTGTGCTGGCGAGGAGCAGGGAACTGGGTCCTCATCACCAGCTCCATCAGGAGTGATGTCCGAGCATCGGGCACCTGGATGCAACCACATCTCCCATCCCTTCCGAGTTGTACAGGGAGCTGCTATCTCCAGCCAAAGTCTGTCAGGGGTTGGACTAGGTGATCTCCAGAGGTCCCTTCCAACCCTGACCATTCTGTGATTCATTCTGTGATCTTAGAGCGAGGGTAGCCAGCCGTGCTCCAGATGACCCTGGAGCAGGAAAAAATAGGTTTTCCCATGCCTGATGTGAGCCTGGCTCTTCTCAAAGCCATTGATGAACCTTAATTTAGGAGGTACAGGGTGGGGAGCTGGGGCAAAGCCTGGCTCCAACGCCGGCAAGGCACCTCCTGGGCACCACGGCAGCTACGGGCAGCCATAGGACTGCCTTGCACCAAGGTGGGCTCAGAAACTGGTTGTTGGGAGGTAGCGACCTCATGAGCAGCCCGAGCAGCTTCTTTTTGGTCTCTCCCAGTCACGTGGTTTCATCCCCTCAACAGCAGGTCCGGCTCCAGCAGTGTGACTCGGGAGCGCCCACCCGAAACGTGCCTGGTGGTGCTGGGGCAATGGGCTCCCCGGCGAGCTGGCGTTACCCTGCTTAAAAGAGAGATCAAGAACGGGAAAGGGGTTGGGGGAAGAGGAATGATTTATGAGGCTTCGCTTGGCCAAGCAGGGCATTCTCAGCATATTCCAAAATAATTTAGCATCATCTATTCTGCCTGCAGTGGGAGCTTGTTGCGGAAAAAGAAAGAAAGAAAGAAAAAAAAAACCACATAAAGAACCCAGAAACCCCCTTGATGGGATGGTTAGAGCTTGAAGTTTCTTTTTTCCTGAGGGCGGCTGTCTCCTCTCCCTGCTTCTCTCTGTAAATCAAACCGCCGGTGTCGGATCGGCGGCTCCGTCTTTCCCGCGGCCGCTTCCCCGCGGCCTCCCCGTGCGCCGAGGGGATGTAATCACCACCTAGAACGGCTTGAAGGACACAAGCGCGGGAGCCGAGAGGACGATTTGTAGTGAATAATTTAGTGGCTGAATTTAAAGCTTTTGTTCTCGTCACAAATTACCTGCGAACTGCATGGGAAGGCTTTGATCGTACAAATTCATTTTACATCGCCTCTGTCTGCCAACAGACCCACCTCCCCGCTTAGCTGTGGTTTTAACCCATGTATTTTTCCGTGCCCATCGATGTGTTTTGGGGGTGGGCTGGAGCCTGCCCGCGCCTGTAATTAGTCTGTTATTTCAGTGGGTGCGGTTTTAATTACTGCCGTAGGATCGCCTGCCTGGGTTGCACTGGAATTTGGAGAGCGATGCTTGTAAATGGGAATAATTCCATGGTGTGGAGGTTTTGGTACCCCTCGTATCGTGGGATGTCTGCACGGCCCTCGGAGCGTTTTGCTTTTGGGTGGGAGGGGGTGAGATGGGCTGGGATGCTCGGGCAGGGATGCAGGCGGCTCGGAGGGCGTGCGGTCAAGGTTGCCTTCCCCCTCCTGGCCCCGGCAGCTCTCCTTTTGCACTGTCAAGAGGCTTTTCCCCGCATCTCTAGCTTTTTTTCTGCTTGGTAGGGACGGTCAGATCCAAAGCTCTCCGCCTCCCCCTCCCCGTTCAGGCTGCAGTGGCTGTTTTGGGGCTGGGGAATTTCGCAAAGTGCATGTGAAGGAGGCTGCGGGCTGCCCGAAGAGAGCCGCGTGAAATGAAGTTGTATCGCGCTCCGAGATCAAATTATCCTTCTCGGCTTTCGGGGAGAGGATGCGCCGCAGCCCCGCGCGAGAGCTCTCTGCCGCCTCCTCCTCCTCCTCTCGGTTTATGTCCCCGGTCCCCTGGCAGGCGCTGCGAATGCTCACTCATCAGGGCTTGCTCTCTGTGCTAATGGCCCTCTATAAATAAGCCCCAGGAACAGTGATAGGGAACAATCATAAAAGGCAGGCGCATAAATTAAAGCCGATGTTATAATAAACTAGACAAGCCCTTCATCGAGGGTTTTATGTTTCTCCTTGAGTCGGCAGCTTTGCCAGGAGAAGATGATTCCTGCGCGCCTTGGCCCGGTCCTCCGTCTCCCCGCTCTGTAGGTGCCGTGCGGCATCCCCATCCCCCTTTTTTGGCATTACGGGTAGAAAAGCCGCGGGAATTTCCCAGAACAGCTCTCAGCTTCCCTTACCCGGGCACTTAGGGTGGCGTCAGGACTGCGGATTAACTGTCCGGGGTGGCTTTGGCCGCTCATGGGTAGCGATCAAAGAAACGTGATGCCCCTGGGTGGCCGAGAGCTCAGCCCTGTGCCTCTAGAGAAAGGTGGAGATCATTGCATTCGCCCTGGTGAGCTGCGGTCAAACCTCATGGACCCGGAGAGGGATGCCCGGGTATGAAGTAGCAGCATCATGGTGCAGATGGAGATGCACACGTGTTACTTCCAAAAGGCTGCTCCTTCCCCTTTAGCCCCGAAGCATCTCGCCGGCCAGGAGAGCACGCGCCGGCGGCTGGCATGCAGGCTTTCTGCCGTGCCTCCGGAGTGCTGGATATACACTGCTCCGAAACTCCTGCCTCTCCCGGCGAGTTCAGAGCTGTCTCACCGCATCACCTCCTGCACGGCTGAAGCTCGGCAGGGCCAGCGGGAGCGGCAGACGGAGCCTCCCGCTCCCAAAGTACCGCTTCCCCGCGTCAAAGTTGTCCAGGAGAGCTCAGCAAGTCGTGCTGTGGCCGTGGGGTCCTTCAGGGCTCTGTTTCGGGTCCCAGCGAGAGAGCAGGATTCGGTCTCCTGGTCCTGCGTGATGCTGTGCGGGGAGCTCTGGCAGAGCTTGGTGAGGTCCCACCAGCTCAGCCCTCTCCCAAACCCAGTTTGGACACTTTGGAGCTGAGCTAATGGTGCTGAGAGCCAGCGGTGAGGATGCAAACTCCCACCCCGGGCTCCCAGCTTGCTTTCGAGCCTGTCCGCCCATCCCTTACGGTCCTTGCAGTGACATCCAGATAACGCTGGGGATGGGGAAGGGGCAGCAGGTTCCTGGGGGCCAGCAGCGTCTTTTGCCTCGAACGTGCTGCGTTTTGGCTCCGCAGAGGCCGTGCTCATCTCCGGGTCTTAACTGCTTTGCTGGCACAGAGGGGCTGTGTGCTGTCAGGGAGATGTCACCCCGTGCCTCTTGCAGGAGGCTGTGGGGACAACCAGGAGGAGGATTATAGACATCCGTCTCATCAACAGAGGTTCAGAGCAATTTGCCGGCGCGTGTTTAACTCCAGGATGAATCCGTGCCCGGCCAGGCGTGCAGCTCCAGGCAGCGGCATCGGTGCGGAGTTACGCGGGTCCGGGGGCAGCTGGGAGGCATCCTCCTGGTGCTGAAGCATCTTCTCCCTCCCTGTGGTTTTATGGAGATGCAGCACAACCCGTGCCAGCGCGGGGAGGCGGTGGCCGGGTGGATTAAGTGCACGGCGGTGTGGGGAGGGTAAAAGGGAAGGAAGGAAAGGAGGGGAGGCAGATGGGGGCAGAAAGGGGAGAGGGGACGAGCGGGTAGGCTCCACTTTCTGCTCCCCGCTCCCCCGCGCGCTCTGGCCCGAGCTCCCCCTCGTGTTCAGCCGCACATACGCCTCCGGCCTTCTCCCGATGGTCCTCTCCGAGTGAACGCGGGGAGGTTCAATCTTTCCTGCCCGTGTTTGCGCCGGAGGAGCCGGACCGTGTGTTGGGCAGCACGCAGGCGTGCTTTTTCCTGCGACCGAGGCATCCCCCCTTCTCCCATCAAATCGCAGCATCGGAGGCACCTCCGGCCTTTCCGAATATTCAGGCTAGAGGCAGATGCTCAGACGAGCTCAGGGAGAGCCAGAAACGCATAGTTTTGATGGTGCGAGGAGAGGCGCACGCCGCAGACGTGCCCCGGTGTGGCTGCCCCGATGCTGCCGTGCCGGCGTGGTGTCAGATCCCTCCGGAGGCTGAGCTCCCTGCCACCACCGCCGCCGCTCACCACCCCCTCACTGGTCTCACACAGGGTCGTTTTCTGCTCCATTCCCTCCCCCGGCCTTTGGGTATCCCCCCACCTCAAGCTCTCTTCTTCATCATCCCGGCCGGGATAAAAGATGGCTGCGGCCGCCAAGCGCCGAGATCGCCGCTCGCCTCGGGGACTGTTTGCCCACATCACCTGTCGGATCGGGAGCCTGCGCATCCTTGGGAAAAATACGTATTTCGGGCCGGCGGGGTGCTAATTCGCAAGGCCCATTATTCAAAAGAAACGTTAAAATGGCCGTCCGTAAAGCAGAGCCTTTCTCCATGCCTCCCCCTCGGTCCGAGCTCCCCGCGCCAGGTATAGGCTTCCTGTCAAGCCCCAGAGCCAACAGCAAAGATTTATCGATGGGTACCTTGACTCCGGCTTGCATTTTAATTCTGTCGCCGTCAGCCTGCGCCCAGAATAAACTCGGTGGCTATTGTGTTATCCTCGCTTCATCTCTCCGGATGAGCGCACCGGGAGAGCCGCGGGTTTATGGAGTCCCCTAAGAGGGACCCTCTGGCTTTTCCCACGTCTTTTCCTCCCGGCTCGTCCGCAGGGATGGGCGGAGCGGCCGCCCCGGCGCCGAAATGCGGCGATGCTGGGAGGGAAGGATGCGGGGGACGTCCCCATCTCTCGGTGCCTCAGTGTCCCTCGACGGAGGAGCCGGTGCGGCTTTTTGGAGGGCTCTGCTTCAGGCTGGGAGCGAAGCCGTGGCGCTGCGAGGGATTGGGAAGCCACGCTTGTCGGGGAGGAGCCGCAATCCACTTCGGAGATTGCGTGTTTGTTTTCCGTAGATATCGGCGCGCGGGGGTGTGTATAAATATTACCCGGGTGCGCCAGACGACGCGAGTGTCTTGCTTAACGCAGGGGCAAAGTTTGACCCGGCGCTTTCCGGCGGGAGCGATGCATATTTATTAGGGAGGCGCTGGGGCGGGAGCGCACCCCCTCCGCTCGCTCGGCGTGGCAGACGCTACCTCAGCAAAACGGGGGCTATTATTCACATCAAGAAAAGCAAAAGCGGCTCGGCCCTGACTGTGTCTCTCTGACTTTGTTACGGAGCCACCAGGGCGGGAGGGGGGGCCGGCCACAGAGGAGATGCTCTCAGGATGCGACCGGCTCCGCCAGCTCTGGGTACCGGAGCTCATCCCCTGCCTCAGTTTCCCCATCGGCAGCAGCGACGTATAGGAGTGATGTATGTCTCAGCCCGCAGGGGAGTGCGACAGGCTCCCTTCATTAATAACCACAAAGCGCTTTGATATTTTTAGATGGAAGTGCCGCGTATTGATATAATATTACTGTACCTCATTTGACTTCTTTTTCGATCGCAAGCCCCCTCTTGATCCCGTTACCTGCGGTAACAGTTATCTGGCTATATTTTATCAACTGAATATTTCAATTAAATTACTTTAAGGGGAGAAAAAAAAATAAAAATCCTATGCCGAAGTTGGAAATGATCACTGTATCACTCCAACTTCCCTCCATTCCCAGAAGGTTAATTGAAAGGCAGCCATCTTGGTGACGTTTAGACAAATGAGGATAATTATGTGTTCTCCAGCTCTTTGAGAGGTTAATTGCTTAGATGTACGAAGACTTGAAGAACAAAGAAGGAATAAATCAGAAGCAGGACGATGATCTGATAATGTAATTTGGTATATTCACGTACAACTCAAACAAATAAACGCCCTAATTGCACCAAGGCGTTCGGCCGCCCGGATGCCCCGCGGGGTTGTCGGGATCAGGCCCCCGGCGATGCTTGGAGACGGGGTACCGGTGAGAGGCGGAGAGCTCTCGGGTTGGCGGCTGTTGTCATCTCGCGCCGGTGATGACTTCTTCATCCGGCGGTGCCATCGGGCTCCGTCGCGCCCGTGGCACACAGCGTCCAGCCCTCGTGCCGGCGGCGCAACGGCGGGTGGAAAGCCCGGGGGGTCAGCGGAGGCGCGGGAGCAGGATTTCCTCTGGTGGGTTCTTTTCTTTTGCCTAATTGCTGGTGAAATTTCTGCAAATTGGCAATTATGTTCTCGGGCTGACGGCTCACCCAGGTCACTTACAGATGGCGCGTTTGGCAGGAGTGCTTCACGCCGTGAAATATGGCTTCACCCTCCATCGGCAGAACTTCCCTCTTTTTAGAGGTTATTAATTCTGCCTGCGGGGATTTCGTGCTTGCAGCGGCATCATCTTCAAAGAAGCTGAGTTTTTTCCTTTTAATTCCCCCCCGGTGCTTGGGGCGAGGGCGCTTGGGTTGTTTGGGAGTTGGTTTGTCCGTCCATCGGTTTGTCCGTCTGTCGGTTTGTCTATCTGTTGGCCCCTCCATCCTGCTGGGACGGGGTACAGGAGGCGCTGGAAGCGACGTCCTGGTGCCAGGGAATACGGATGGATGGATGGATTGAGGGAGAAGATTTTCCCCTCGCATGGCGCAGCACTGAGCACCTGGAAACTTTGGGCTTTTATGGGAGGCTCGGGGCTGGGCGAAACACCAAGCCGGGATCAAATACCTCTTCGTTTTTCAGCCATGGGGTCGGGGAAATGGTAGGTTTTTGGTTTGTTTTTTTTTTCTCTACTGTGAGCTTGGGGGTGAAACATCTTCATCTGGAATCTCCTTTCCCCCTCCGCTCGGTCTCCGGGGAAGATGGAATTGATTTCAAATGAGAAAATGCCTCCCCACCCGTGACGTGCGAGGCGCCCCGAGCCTCGGCCTCCGAAACACCGGCGAGTGCTCTTCCCGACTATCTGTCAGGCCTGTCTGAAATTGCAGTTTAATTCTCCGTATTTGCTCTTGTATTGTGCATTAAGATACAGCGAGTTTATCCAGCAGTCCAGCTGTTTTGAAGATAATTACTACAGAACTCAACCTGATGTAAAATAATCCTCCCGGGCAAGCAGCCAAGAGCCTGAGACTTATCCTCCGAAGACTGAAACCTCTCCATTACCCTTAAGAGCCGCAGAGATAGGAGCGGGCGTCTCATGACAAATATATTTTTGGTGGTAATTAACGGGGGGGGGAGGGAGCGTCGGGAGAAGAGGTTTGCCTCTCCCACCCCCCGGCTTCTATCGGGGAGAGAGACCGACCGATAGCATGAGGACCACAGGCAATGGAGACCTGGTGGGGTTTCCACCCAAAGCCAAACCCTACGTGCCGTCATTTCCCCCCGGGGACCTATTTGGGGGTATAACCTGCACACCCTTCTGCCGTCCCCATCACCGCGTTGCTGCCTTGGTGGCTTCAGCCCAATTTTCCCTCCTTGCGAGCCAGGGACAGATGTAGGATCGCTTTGCTCCGGCTGTACAGAAGCTCCTTCTGTCGCAAACACACCCTGGCCCGTGTTTTAATCAAGCTGCCAACATCCTTTCTTCTTTCGCGTCTGCGGGATGCTGCCGTGGCCGCGGCCGCTCTCCCCCCGGGTTGAAAGCGGCCCCCTTGCCCGGCTGAGACGGAGACGGTCGCCAGTCCCATCAGGACGGCTGAATCATAGCGGTCGGAGCCTCGTATTGCCGTGCGTTAATTACCGGTGCTTAACTACACGGCTAACTGTGACAGCGAAACAGTTATTTCTGTCTCTCCCCGCCTGGGAAGGCGGATGAAAAAAAAAAACAACAAAAAAAACCAAAAGAAAAAAAAGCAATAGCAAGGGAAAAACCCAACCCCAAAACCCCACCGCAGGCGCGGAGGGCTCCAGGTTCTCTCCTGTTCGGGTCTGCTAGCACCGCCGGCAATAAACTCTGCGTTTCTTCTCCTGCTTTTGATTGAAGAACACTAGAAATCAGCCGGGGCGCAGGTGCTGCATTGTGTTAGATGAGCGCTGATTGAATTCGTACACGGGCGCTGATTGAGGCGCAGGGCTGCGCCGACGCCGGCGTGCCACGAGCGGGGCGCTTTGCCGGATCGTGTCCCCCGGTCGGCACCACCACGGCGTCGGTGGGCATCTCTCATAGGGTCTTTTCTCCCCTGCCGGGACGTGGGGCAGAGCCCCGGTGTAGGGGGATTTGGCTTCCCTGGGGAGAAGGCAGCTCTCTGCCGATGTTTCCTAGGCCGGGTAAACGCTGGTGGATGTTGGTCATCTCTCTGGAGAGGAGCTGGAAGGATGCCCCAGCCTTCTTCACACCGCAGGAGGGCCCAGTGGCCATGAGCAAGTTGGGAATTGGTGCCCGGCTGCGTCAGGGACCTGCCTATGGGGAGAGCGCAGTCACTTAGGTACCGTTTTGGGCAAGGATAGATGCCTCACTGCACTTCTTCCAATGTCCACGGTGTTCCCGGACCCGCCGCCCCCGCTCGGTGTTGTCATTTTCATCTCTATTTGGGAGATCAGGTGCGGAGGGCGTCATCGACTGGCTCTGATGTTCGCATTTAAGTGCCACCTGCTCTATAAACACCCCCATTGATTTGCTCTGTTCAAAGGCCTCCCGCTTTACTTCTTTAGCTGCCGCCTCATATTTCCTTATGAAGGTTTCTCTTAAGCTAATAACAGCTGTGGGCCGTTGGGGCGGAGGCTGATGTGTTCCGACCTTCCCCGCCGCATCCCGGGGGAGCATCCCGATGCGCGGCCGCGGCCGGGCCGCGGCTGCAGCAGGAATCGGGAGGTGCTAGGCTGTCGGCAGAGGCAGTTTGCAATCCTGGTACGATCCCGAGGGCGGTGAGCGTCGCGGTTATTTTCCGATCAGCGATGCATTTCAGAGCAGATTGCAGTGGCCGTGACTCGCGCGGGGCAGGACGAGCCCCGGGGAGCTTTGTGCAGGGCAGGGACGTGATGGCTCCCTGCGGGAGAGGGCTCAGTGACAGCCCCGATCCAGTGCCGACCTTCCCGGGGGCTGCAGAGCCCGAGTCGTCAGGGTACAGATGCGTCGTCATGTCAGAAATAAGGGAGTCACGGTAGGAAAATCCCGCGGGAGCCGGGAGCAGAGCGTGTCCAGCCCCGTCACACCACCCTTCCCCTTGCCGAGGATGTTGTGAGGGCAGCGTGTGTCCCCGCCAGCTGCAAGCAAAAGCAGTGAGGAGTGAAAGAAGGGCTTTAGGAAAGAAAGGGAAAGCCTAGCTCGCTTTAACAGAGTCGGCTGCTGTTTCTGGATTTGCTCGATGTGGAGCATTAATTCAGAAAATCCCGGGGAGGGCTTTGGGGAGAAGATGCGGTCAGATAGCGGCAGCGGTGGCCCCGTGCAGCCGCTCGCTTTGCCGCTCCCCCCTTCCCCGTGTGATCCGCGGTCGGTTTCTAAGCCATCCGCAGCGCAGCTCTGCCCGAGCATCGCGCTGTGCTGCCCGCAGCGGTACCCGGCTCCATAGGTCCCAAACTGGGATGCAGGCGCAGGGCAAGCCCCTGGAAAGACGAAGGCGGGCGAAGACCCACTCCCCAAGTCAATGTTGGCTCAAGCTTTGCAGCCCCACGGTTGTCGCAGAGGCCACCCAAAGCCCCGGGGACGCTGGGTGCCCACCAGCCGGCGGTGTTTTGCGCGGCGTGGCCCCCCCCCGGGAGCATTCCATCTTGGCTTGCGATGCCTCGTGCAGGCAGCTCCCGCCCTCCTCATCATCTTGTTATCACTCTAATGTCTGGGAGCGGCAGTCATGGACCAAAACACCATTAAACTATCTGAAATGGAGCAACTCGGCAGCCCCTGCCCTCGCAGGCTTATTATCTTTGCAGATGGATGTTTTATATTTAGCAGCCTCTAATGTATCAGTTTGGGGCTTGGATTTTTCACGGGGAGCAGCTTCTATTCCGGGGCTCGGTGGCGGGTGGGCAAACTGCCACCGCGGGGGAACCGGTGGGGAGAAACCCACCTCAACAAGCTCCCAGCCTCTGGGGAGGGGAGGAGGGTCCCATAGCCCTCCAAGGGCTCCGGGAAGGGGGCGGTTAGTGGGGAAGGGTTTGCTGGTGGTCTGGAGCTTGTTTGAACGGCACTGGGAGTGCTCAGGGAATCAGAGTGGGGCAATTAATTAAGCTTGCAGAGATTGAGAGGCGGTGGCACGTGGCTTTGCGGGAGGTAATGGGGCTGAGCGGTGTACGGTGGGGGGGTTATGGGGAAAAGGGGCACAGTTTCGGCTGGCCGAGCTCCCCGTGCATCCCACGGTCTTAATTTTGCCACGGGGGGCACGGAGGCACGGCGACGGGTTGGGACTTGCCGAGTGGGTGGCAAGGGCTGGACGGGAGGCGGTTGAGGTGGGCGATGCCGAACGGCACATGGTGGGTCCCCTCCGTCCTCGGGGAGCTGGGACGGTGTGGGACCGTACCTCCAGGGGATGGGAGAGACGGGATACCGCGGGCAGCTGAGACGGGAGACAGGGTGCCAGCGGAAGGGATGGGGAATGAAGACAAAGCGCCTCCCGCCCTCCGCACCGAGAATAAATATCAGGGCTGACAGTGACGGAAGCCCAGGCGGCGCAGTCCTGCCCTCGGGGGGCCGCTGGGCGAGACCCGCCGTCACACGCCGCAGATGCCATTGTACCCGCGGCTAATTTGACGGTTTACATTGTTGGGAGAGGATTAGAGGAGCCGCCGGGTTTTGATGGCCCGCTTCTCATTTGCATCTTTAACGAAGCGGGAGCCCGGCCAGGTTCTGTTCTTTTGTGTTTACTTCTGAGGAAGTGTGTTTATTTGCGATGATTACAAATAAATCTCCGCCGCCGCTGCTCCAGCCGCCCGGAATAAAAGCCGTTCGGAGCCCGTTAACTCCGTAGCCGGGGCGAGTACCGGAAGCGAAGGAGAAATCCCATTAGGAGTCCCCGGCTAACGTAATTAACAATTTCTTCTCAAAAATGAGGGTGGCGGGGTGTTTGCTCTGCCCACGCGACAGTTACTGTTGGTTGGAAACTTCCCAGGGCAAAGCACCACCCCGGGGGCTGTCGAGGGGCTGTGCTCCCGATCCGGGCGAGCTATTTTCACCGCCGAAAAGTGGGTCAGCCAGCCAGTTTGCGACCGGTTTCGGCATCTCCATTTGTCATTTTGACGAGGCGCGTTGCCTACGAGAGAGAGAAAAGCAGTTTGGGGGTTGAAAGGCTGTAGAAGTACTTAAAAGTTGCCGGTTTGCGTAAGGAAGCGGGAGGGTTTCAGGTCGATCCAAAGAGGAGCGGGAACAGCTCAGGAGATGCGCGCCGACGTTTCGGGGTCCCGAGCATCCCATCCCTCGGGGTATTTTTGCACCCGCAGAGAGGGGTTTGCCGGACTTGCTTTATGCCTCCAGCTCATTGCCTGCCGTTTATCCCACCAAACTAGCGGCAGAGAACTTGTGCCGACCCGGGATGCAATTTTTCCCTCGCCGCAGGGCAGGCGTCGAGTCGGCGGTGCAGGAGAGGTCCGGGAAAGGCAGGGAACGCCGGCAGCGGGTGTAATGTCAGGTCCCGCGCGTAGGAGAAGCGCTGTCAGTGTCATTGATGGGGCCGGGCAGGAGCGACGCGGGGGTCTCTCCTAATAGGTCCGGGAGGAGGGAGACGGTCACTTTGTGCCACCGAACACAAAGAGCGCCTCGGCGGAGTTATCTGTATTGTTGACACTAAGTGAAATAATTCCTCGGCAAACTTCAAAATTAGCATTTAAGGATGAGGAATGGGGGCAATTAGAGGGGAAGCGGCACAGCGCCGCTGCCCCCAGCTCCCTTCCTCATGTGTCTTCTCCCCCTGCCACATTCGGGTTCATCGCCCGAGAGGCCACGTGTACCAGTGGGAGCGTCGGGGGGGGGGCAAAGCCTCCGAGGCTGCCCGGAGAGCGGTCTGGCGGAGAGCGGTCATGATGGGAGGTGACCGAAGGGCTGCAGGTGGTGAAAAGTCTTCTGCTGGGTCTAAGTGGGATGCAGTAGTGGAGGAGCAGCTGGGATGGGTCACATTGGACGAAGAAGGGATGAGGTGGGTGCCCGGAGCCTTGAGTTTGGGCTGATGTTACGGATCCGCAGATATTCCCCCTGCCTCGCTGATGGATTTTCTCCAGGTGAACCACGGATCCAGGATGGGTTTATTTCCCTCCCGTCTGACAGGCGCTTTATTGTCTTTTGTCCCTCCCGGACTCGTAAGGCAGGGTTTCTTCTGGAGATGGATACGGCGCCTTCAGGAGACTGTTAATGGGGGTTTGTCTTTGTTCTTAATTAGATCCCTTCAAGGGAAAACCTCCTGGCCCGCTTTATTATCCAGCTTTGTCAGAGCTTGTCTGTTTTATCTAAACACTTTGCAGAAGTCTCTTTACCTGTTTGCTTACCGGAGACATTATCATAATCCCGGTCAATTGGAAATAGGTAGCGATGACGGCTCGGCGGGCGAGGGAGCGCCGGCGGCTTAGCGGCGAGCGGAGATCGCTTTCCGAGCCTGGAAAAGCAGCCGCCGGGCGCTCCTCGCCTCGACGTGCCCGTCGGTATTCGCCTCCGAAGCGCCGATTCCCAGGGCGCGGGAAGACTCGCAGCGGGAAGGTGAGGTGGGGCAAGAAGGTGCCTCTGGAAATGCCGTGGCAGCCGATGGACGGTGGCTTTTCTGCTGGTGGTCGCTCGGGCACGCTGCCAGGAGGTGCAGGAGGGCTGTTTTTGCAAAATGGGTGGTTTTTGCGGTCCCTTCCCGCCCGTAGGGGACAGCCCGGGCTCCGGCGGAGAGGAGCACGATGCTGAGCAAGCAGAGCCGAAGGGACTTGGTTCCAAATTCGCTATTGAGTGGCAGCAACCGAAGCGTGAGCTCGAGGGATGGGGAGAAGGAGCCTTTACCTCCTTGTTTTTGGCATCAGTTTGTTAGAAGGAGGAGTCTCCGCTTTGCTCCTGCCCACTTGCTGTGAGTGGTTTTGAGGGTGGTACCGGTCACCAGGCGCTACCGGCAAGGGAGGGCGATGCTGTCCTTGCCCTTCGTCACCTGAGCATGTCCGCCCGTGTTATGGGCATCCCTGTGCGCTCGCACAGGTGTGGCTCTGAGCCATAAAAGCGAGCTGCAAACACAGAACGAGTGACCCCATTTCTCCCAGGTCCCCGACTGGCCCCAAATCTCCCCGGGAAGCGCTGCCAGCCGAAGCCGGGCAGCGGCGGTCGAACGTACCCGGTGACGGCACGAGCTCCTCGTCCCTGTCACTTCCAACCCTAGTCCTTGCGCTTCGCCCCTAATGAGGGGACCCGAGGGTACCTCGCAGGGCTGTAGTCTGGATATTTATGTGAGCGCAGACATGCAAGTTGTCTGTTTTACATATTGCTGCCCTGATTTTTCAGTGCGCGCAATGAATAATTTACAGAAGCCGTGTGTAAGTATCTCTTTATTATTCATTATAATGAAGTGAGACAGCAGTAATAGTCCACTAGACTGGAATCCCCCAGGGCCGAACTTAACTCGGCTGCGCTTAGCTCTCCCCCAGTTAATTTGAACGAAGGGAGGGCTCACCTTCCCGACGAGGACGATGCCGGCCGATGGCACGAGGTCGCCCGGGTCCGGCGGAGGCCAGCCGGTGCCACCGCGGGCACCGGGATGCTTCCGATGCTCGGGCAGGCTGCCGGCATGCCGACCGTGCCGTGGCGGGCACCGAGGGCCATCCGTCTTTCCCGGCATCCATACGCTATGCGGCCGGCAGAGACGTACAGCTCCTGCAAGGGGAAAATTACTTGTTTGCGGGAGGATATATGGCTCCTTCCTCTGCACCGAGCGCCCAGGGGGACCCTCAAACATGCCGAGTATCGCCCCTTCCCTCCGCCCGATTAATAATCTCGATCGAGGTGAGGCTCTGCGGTCCCAGCAAGGGAGGCATATAACACGCCCGAAGCCTCTGCCGCGGCGGGGACGAGGACAGGGACAGCCGCCAGCCCGGCTCTGAATTTACAGGCGTGCGGAGAGGGACGTGCAGGGGTTGCTGTGCCTTTTCCCTAAGACCTCGGCTGCACAAAGCTGCGGCGGCGCTGCCGCCACCGGCACAAGCTTACACCTAGCTAGATTCTCCCAGATTGCCTGTACGCTGCGGAAAAACTCCCCTGCCGCCGTCCTCGAGCGGGCAAGGCGAAGCTCCCGAGAAACGCCGGCCTCTTAATTTAGCCAAATGCTTGGCGGTATTGCTGCGGGTGTCGTGGCGGCGGCAGAGAAGGCCAGAAGTAAACAGATCGAGAAAAATCTATCAAACGCAATGAAAAAGCCCGTGTTCTCAGGGAAGGTTTTAATTCCCTTTTTCTCCCCCAGCTCTCTGTTCCGTGCCAAGCGTAAGTCAGCGCCGCGGACCGGAGCTGCCGAGCCCCCGCGCGTCTCGGAGAGCCGGGCAGGAAATAAATAATGGCAACGACCGCGCTGTGTTTTCAAGGCACTTGTAGGATTTACAGCTGCTTATCCAAATGTTCCCTCCTCGTCCCCGCGCGCCGGCTTCGCCGTCTCCGGCTGTTTCTCTTCCTCCCCTCTCCCCACGCGTGTGCCGCGGCCCCTCTCCCCCGGCAGCGGGTGCGTATATCACCCCGGGGATGGCTCGCCGGTCGCGCCAACAAGCCAAACCATCAGCGAATTTTACAGCTTCATCTGAAATTCTCCGCGTGCAGCGAGGTGGAGGGGGTGCGGAAAGTCTGCGCGGCTCGCGGAGGTTAAATGTAATGGGATTTTTGTCTGCGGCTCCCCAGCTCAGTATAAAAGAAAAAGGCTTTTTTCTGCTGTTTCATCTCAGGGGATGGGGGATGTGGCAGCGGGGTAGCCGGGACGTGGCACACGCCATGTCCGTGCCGGCGGTCCATCCGAGCGTGATGGAGAGGCAGTGCCGCAGCTCCCATCCTGCTTGCATCTCCTTTTGGGAGCCGGGACACTCGCCGTAGGTTCTGCCCCCACATTTGTGACCCTCTGTCTCTTCCTTTGCAGGTGTACCGTGGATGACAGGGTGACGCGGGTAGCGTGGTTGAACCGCAGCACCATCCTGTACGCCGGCAATGACAAGTGGTCTATAGACAACCGGGTGGTCATCCTCTCCAACACCAAGACCCAGTACAGCATCAAGATACACAACGTGGACGTCTACGATGAGGGGCCCTACACTTGCTCCGTGCAGACAGACAATCACCCCAAGACTTCACGTGTCCATCTCATCGTGCAAGGTAGGTCTCAACATGCTGTTGTCAAACCGACCGTTGGATATGGAAAGATGTCTGGACTTGGGAAGAGTTTGGAGGCCTTTTTGGTGATGGAGATGTAGGGATCAGACCAACATCTGCGTTGGGGGTTGAGCTGCTTGGGGAAAGGGGTGTTGACAACTACCTGCCGCGACGGGGAGGAGATGGACTTGCGTCGCCTCAGCCTCGCTGTGTTGTACGGTCATCAGGTGGGGCAGAGGACACCGGGGAACCGAAATCGGGGTCGGCGTCCTCCTCCTTCTGCCCCCTTGCCTGTCCCTGCTGTGAAGTTGACCCGTCCGTGCTGCTCAGGACCCACGTTGCTCGAATGGCTGCACCAGAGAGTTGTTAGGCGCTCGGGCATGTGTCCGAAGATGCTTTGGGAGAGCCTAAAGCCCAGCGCTGCCCTTTGTGGCGGCGGAGCAGAGTCCATCAGCACAAGACTCCTGGGTTTGGGAGAGGGCAGAGCGCGTCGAAGTCACTGTGGGGCCGCAATGGGCTGCCGGCTCGGGGTTCATATGAGAGTGTGTCAGCGTAGCAGATGCTGTTGGGTCACAAAGTGGCGTTCCCGAGGCTGCTGTGATGGGGGGAACCGGGTGCCGGCAAATCGGAGGTACCCGTAGCACTCCTGTGGACGCCGCCTCCGGATCCTTGCGGCTTTGCTCCGGCTGCCGGCTTTTGTCCGGTCTCTAGATTAATTTTTCAGAGTTAGTGTTAGTTCAGGTTAGATAAAGATAATGAAAGTTTCTTAATCCTCTTAAAGAAGATTTATCTGGCTGAGTAGAAAGCTCTCGGAATACAATAAAGCGTGTATAAAACCAGGACCTAATCTTTCCTTTAATTTCAAACAGCTGATGGGTATTGATTTTGCAATGAGCCAATCTGAGAAATTTCTCGGCCTCGACAGGTCTCTGAGAAGCCCCCAGCACCGATATGTATGTATTTATGTATCCTCCTCATTCGGAGGAGGCAGGGTTCGATTGGGGCCACCCGTCCGAGTGGTTTTCCCATCCAGTCCCAGCGGGAGCCCCTTGTGGGGCGGCACTCGGCTCGGGAAAAGGGGAGCGGCGGAGTGCCATGAGCATCCCCTCCGTCCCCGTCTGCGGGGCTTCTCCCTCTCCCCCTTTTTGAGTTGCGTGCAAGCCGTCCGTCGGCGAAGTTTAATCTGTTTATCCTGTCTGCTCTCTAATCGTGCTAATCCATCCAGTCCACACTGTTGAAGTACCCGAGTGCCTTGCAGCTAATGAAATGAGGGGAAGCGGCAGTCGGCGCCCGCTCCCCTCACCCCTTTTTCGGAGCGCTTGCCGGGCTCGGGCAGGCGAAAGCGAGGGATGGTTTGCATCCAGAGCGACGGTGCGGTGGCGAGGCGTTCCTAAATGTGCTGGGAAGAGTTTTCCTATGGGGCGAGCAAGCCGTGTTGGAATTGTTCCCGCCGCAGCGCTGACCGTGGCTGTGGGCTGCGTTGCCCCTGTGCAGCTGGAGGAAGCCTGGGAGGAGCTGGGGATGCGCGGTTCCACAGGCTGAGCTGAGCTAGACCGTGCTCAGGAGTTTTTGTGGGTGTTTATTCATCTGCTAAGCTCAAGCCGTGCGGTTTGCCCAAGTTGTTATGCCGAGAAAATCCATCTGTAGATGGACATGCTGTCCCATGGATGGTCACAGTCAGAAAAAATATATCCTTCCTTGCTCTGTTCTCGCTTCACCTCCGTCGCAGTCGCCCAGTGGCTAAAACGTGTTTTCCAGAGGTTTGGACTGACCGGCACGCTCAAGGGCTGTTCGCCTCCACGCTTGCATGACGTGGAAGAGCCAATTTTCTAGAAGGGTGAATAACATCTGGCCCTTTGTTCTGTGCCGGGAGGAAGGGAGAGGTCTTCCAAGGCTGCATTCGGTCCCGCCGTGCACGCAAGCAGGGGAGGAGCGAAGCCCTGTTTCAATTGTAGCTCTCCCGGCCTTAAATATTGGCTTAAAAAGGAGGTTTGGGGTCTTCCTTCACTAAGGAGGCAGCAGCGAGGGCAGGAGGACCACGGGGGATGGACGGGCACAGCGCAGCGTCATGCCTTCCCCATTCTGGCTGGCCAGCGAGCAGGCGGTAGTGAACAGTGAGCGATTCGGGTCAATTCATTTATATTTGTCTTTTGCAGAATTAAAAGTTGACTGGCCGCAGTATTGATTTTTTTTTTTTTTGTTCCCTGTATTCAATCGGGTTTTAATTGTGCGACTGCGGGGCCAGGCCTTCCCTCCCAGCATCCCGGCGATCAATCTGCCGGGGAGACGCCGTCAACAGTAAACGTGTCTCTTTGCGGCGTTATTAATATGTTTCTTGGATCGGTTCATTGCAAGAGCCATTAACGAGGCTCTCTAAGAGCGTAGGTGGCAGCGAGCCAGAGGGTCGGGTTTGTGTCCCTCTTCCTCTTGTTTGCGGGGGCCGCCGTGCGGCGACGGGACGGAGGCTTTTAGGGACACAACACGAGAGTTACGAATGCAGAAAGAACTGTCATTACATCTTGTACGAGCAGAAGATGAGCCACCTCGTCCTTTTTGGGGCATAAACAGCTTGAGTGGAGGATGCCGTGGGTCCGGACCTCCGTGAAGGCCACCTCATCTGCCGGGAGGTACGAGCCCACGTGGACGAGCCGGGGCACCTTTGCCGCATTGTGCCGTGAAACCATTTTGGTGCAAAGAGCTTGGTAGACCATAGCCAGGGCTGAGCCGTGCCTCCTTGGCGTGGGTCGTTTCGGGAGGTGGGGTATGTTTCGGTCTGGAAAACAGAGCTCAGGGCGAGCGTTGAGGTGTAGGTTGTGGCTTCGGCAGTCAGCATCCCGGGGAAGAGCAAACCCGGTGTTCTTGCAGCAGGGGCTGTAGAGAGGAGGGTGTATGTGCCAAAGAGGCATAGCGTAGCGTGGCGGCGCTTTGGGATCCACACACCACGCAGCACCCTGTATGGCAGGGATCTCGGTGGTTTTTGGTATTGCTCAGGTGTCTTCTGTTTGTGATTTATTTAGAGAGCCCTCCTCTGTACTGCCTTAATCCTACTCGCCATAGATTTTTCATTAAAACCTCTCCTGCCCATCGGCATTGTTACTGTTAGGTTCTCGTTGGAGCAATCCATTTTCCCATCTCGGCGTCGTGCCGCTTTCCTCGCCCCGGGAGCCGGGATGGGTTCGGAAGGACCGTGGCATTCAGTTGCAGTAGTGCAGTCGTGGTCGTGCAGTTGGTCCTCGGAATGAGCGGAAGGATGCTCTCCCGGATCCGGTCCCGTGTCCCTCGGCACATCCGCCGCCTCTCAAAGCAGCAGCGATGCCGGTGTAGCTGTTCTGCGAGCATCTCGAAAGCCAGTGTAGTCTATTTATTACTTCTTAGGGATAACAAGTGGCTCCTCGAGTCTCCAAAAGAGCAACTCCCCCACCCAGTGCCCGTCAAGCTCTTCTTCCCCGATGCAGACCATGCTCCGGGCTCCCCCCGGCACCAGGGATTTCACGACGGCCGCAGTTAAGCTTGCTTTTATCCCGCCACCTGTGATATCTAGACAGGAGCTGAAACCACCATACTTATTAAAACCTTACCAGGGGGCTGTACGGCAGACGGCGAGGGGAGGGGAGCGGCTCAGCCTGCTTAGGTTGTAGGAAGGACGCGGTCATAGGCTCTAAAAGTAGAAAGAGCTTATGTATTACAGACTTGGTATTTAGACGCTGGAGTGTTTGGCATGGGAGGTGTGAGCGTGGCATACAGAAGCAGCCCGGAGAAGGGAAGGGGGGAGAGCGAGCAGTGCCTGGCAGGATCATGCCTTGCTCAGGAGCTTCGTCCGCACTTGAGATACCGGGCCAATAGCAGATGGTTTTGGATTTTTTTGTGTCTTATCTAAGAAAACATAGAATAGTGAGGAAAAGAGATGATGTGCAGTTAACGTGATGCAAAACATCCGATACAAAATGTTGGCAGAGATTCCCGTCGCTTCATGGAGGGTGCCGGGCCGGCAAGATTTTACATCCACCTGGGATGGAGGGTTTGTAGGGATGGCGAAGGCAGTTCTTGGGGCGCACCTCCGTCTTGCCAGGGGACACGTGGCATCCAAAGCGTTCCTCCCCTGCCCGTCCCGTATGTGCCGCTCATCATGGTAGGGTTGACCACTCTCCGTCTTGCTGGCAGCAGCACGAAGGTGTCCCAGGAGGAACACCGCTCCTCGTGCTGAGGTCTAGAAAGGCTGAGGGCTCAGCCCACGTCCTCGGTACCCACCGGAGCTTGTCTCTTGGCATTTTTGGAACAAGTGCCAGATGTTACTGGGCGGTGGCCGAGATCTGCAGCCTGGGTGGCAAGGATGTGGGCAGAGAACCAGGAGCAGAACTCACCCCTTGCACTCGCAGCAGCAGGAGGTGACCAATGTCACCACCACTGCGGGCAGGACCGTCGGCGCGGGCATCTCCTTCACGCTCCTGCAGAGCCATCTCCAGCAGAGAGGAGCATGTCCGGTCCCAGAGGACGTGGGGATTTGGTAGCATGGTGGTGCTTTGGCCGGAGCGGGGTGGCACAGGCTGAGGTCGTGGATGTTTGGCTAGAAGCAGGTCAGCGATGGGCTCGTGCCTCATGTGGACAGGCATCCTGGGATGGTAAGAGGCCTGACGGGAGCAATCAGACTTCCACCCAGCCCTTTCCGCCTCCCGGGACATGGTCAGGAGAGCAAAGGCGGCCAAATGGGGGAGAAGCAGCAGCGGTGCAGCGGGGAATTCCAAGGCAAAGGGAGCCCAGAGAAAATACGGAAGGAATAGCAAAGATTGAAGAAAGAAGCAACTGGAGGGGGAATAGATGCCAAAGGAAAAGGATGAGAAGAACTGCCGAGAGACTTGTAGAAGAAGGGGAAGAGAGAAGGAAAGGCGCACACCCAGAGAAGCACAGCGCGTCAGAAGAGTGGGAGGCTGCAGAGGGGAAAAATGAAAGAGTAAGAAGGAGCACGGAGAGGGGGAAGGTCTGGGAAGAGGGAGAGCTCAACCGGATGGAAGGAAACAGCTCCCACCACCGTGGTGGGACCAGCATCTGTCCTTAAAGCAGCTGGCACGACGTGTGAACCCCAAATCTGTACGGGAGTATGGAGGAGGGATGGGACGGGGAGCACCCGGAGAGCAGCCTCGGGCTCCCCTTCTCGAGCCGCCTTGAAATTGCTGAAAAGGCACCGGCGGGAGCGGAGCCGGTGGAGGCGTCGGGACGTGCTGCGGGGACCCGGAGCCGACGGAACAAAAGCGCGGCGGCAGCTGATTAATTACAGCAAAAAGCGAAAATGAGGAAGGGGTGGGGGGGAGACCGGAGAAGTTGTTTCCCCATTATATTTCGGAACAGAAAGAACGTTTTAGCGCGCGCACAAATAGCTCCCTGGGAAGCACTCTCACTTCCTAATTGTTCATAAATTTACTGCCAGGTGGTTACACAGTAGGTATAACACTCCGAGTTTTGGTTTTATTGCTTTCCCCGTCTCAACATGAAAACCTGCAGATAAAGGGTGCGCGGCGAGCCGCCGGCAGAGTCCGCCCAGCCAAGGGCGCTCGATGCCCACGTCGTGCCTCGGCTCCGACGGAGGGCTCCGCGTCGGCCGGTCGATCCCTTTTGCTTTTAACCGCAACGCCTCTCGCGGCGTCACAGTCCAGCCCCGTGGGAGGGCTCCCAGTCTGCGTGGAGGTGGGGGGAGGCACTCTGCATCCCAGGCACTATAGGCATCGTTTTGGGGTGTAAGACCTAGAGAAGGGGCAGGGAAGTTTTCTCCTGAAACAAAGTGCCTGTAGAGCGTGTGAGGTAGAGGTGCAGCACGCCGCTCTCCGGGCTGGGAAATGTGAGAGAAATCATTCTGTGGATCAAAGTGTAGCTGTTGGATGCGCTTAATCCATGGATAATATCAACTCTGACGAGCCTCTCAGATCAGGCTGTCATCCAAACGGGTTCGATATGAGGCGATAATTGTTGCTGCTGAGAAGCAACACTTTGTTAAAACTCCGGACATGGGCTCGTTGCCCGCAGGTGCTGCCCCGCGGGGTGGACGGGACGTGGAGGTGTGTTTGCATTGGGTTATCGTGCGGGTGGTGGGATGGTGTCTGTGGAGGTTATCGCCTCCCCATAGAAGGTTGGAGATGTGATGTCCCCCTCTGTGGGCTGGCTTGTCCCTAAGGGGACCCATCCCACGAGTAGAGGTGGGCAAGTGGCTGTTGTCCGGCAGTTTGCAGAGCCCAGAGGTATCCAGCTGTCATGTCACCCTGTCAAAGGTGTAGGAAGAGGTCTCTTTTAATGGATTAGGAGTTAACGAAGCGGAGGAGGGACATCAGGTGTCTGTGTCAGCCGCTGCGCTGGCGCAGGCTCTCCGCTCCGAGGCGTGTGGCAGTCACGATATGGCAGCTAATAATAGTTCATGGCGGCGAGCGCCTCCGGTCGGGATCGGCACTACGGGGCGGCCGGGAGATGAGTCATCCCGCGCGCGGCTGTGTGTGTCAGTGTCACGGGTAGTCAGTGATCACGCAGCACTTACTGATGCACTAACTGGTCCCGCGCGGTCCAGCGGGGAAGAGGCATCCCTGCCGACATGGGTTGGATCCGCTCCTCCCTGGGCAGGTAACGGCTTGCAAGATCTGAGCTTTCTACTCATTTTGGTCCTTACACAGGGTGGGCGAAGCCGGCACGGGTGCCCGGAGGAGGCACCGGGACCGGTGGTGTGTGGGAGCATCCCAGGGATGCCCATCCTGAGTAGGGCACATAGGATCACGGGACAGGGCAGCATCGCCGAGGCGTGACGCTGCGGGTAGCCCAAAAAGCTGTTTCCCAGTTTGGGGGCGAGGGGAGGGACGGCATCTCACGGTCCCCGCGAGTGGTGGCAGAAACTGGCCCGGGCCCGATGGAGAGCGTGAATCGGTGCACGGGGCGGGTCGGGTCTCGAGCGGTAAAGGAAGGAGATAAATCACGGGCTTATTGTTATTGAATTTAGTGGCATCGCTTTCACATTCAATTTCTCTCGCCGGCTTTCCGAACAAACAAGAAATTACAGTGCAAATGTATTTTTTGGCCTACCAAACAGTATGCATTAACTTACCCGTGATTAATATTACGCAGGGTCGATGAAATCCTCCGCGGGCCGCTCGCCGTCCCGGCGAGGCCATTTTGCTCCTCTCTTCCTCGGGATTTATTCTGTATTCAGTATGTTGGAGTCTTTTCTAAGGAAGGCGGGACTGTGAATGAGGGGGGGTAGCGACCGGGCACCCCCTATCGCTTCATCCCCCGCAGCCGTGAAAGGCGAACATCTCGCCCCTGTGCCGTGAGCCGTCTGGGGGCCGGGGAGGACCTCTGGAGGGGACAATGGACACGTCCATCCATGAGGTGACCCCAGCACCTCCCTGGTACTGTAAAGAACTACAGGTAATGCAGGGAAAGGGGGTTGTCAACAGGTAAATGAGTCAGAACAGCATCCCCCGTCATGCTGGTGGGCTGTGAGCTATTAGCAGGGTTACGGGGGTACCCTTCGGGGACTGGGAGAGCCTTTGGACCATGCGCCCAGCAGCGGTCCCCATCTTAAGGCACAGCTCTCTGTGCTTGTGCCTTGGCTGTACCTGTGTCACGGTATGTATGGGCAACGGCCACAGGTTGTTTCTATCCACATGGTAATATTTGGCACTGGAGTCCTCCTGCCTGACATTGCTCGGGTCCCATCCGCTGCTGGTTGCATCCCAGTGCAGGCTGAGCTCCCATCCTTCCCCTCCCATGGGATTAAGGGCACCAAGGGGAAGCCGGCGCGCCCTTGAGACGCTGTCCTCGTCAGCTGGCTGGTGGGATCTATAGAAATGTAATCAAGGTTTGGAGACGTCCTTCTGCAAGTCCTGCTAACCTCGTAGGCAACGATCGCCGTCGCGGCGGGGTACCAAGCACGGGCGTCCCTCTGCCAAACGTCCCTACCGGTTCTCGAGAGCGTTTCTGATCGGATCGCAGCGAGCGGCGTGGATCGTGGCCGGGGGGGTTGGGAGGTGCTGTTTCCCCTCACGAGCCATGCTGGCACGTCTGCCAGCTGCGTCAGCATCCTTTGCTAAGGGCTGCAGGGCCCATGTGCGTGTTTGTGTGGCGCGGTTTTTGCAGGGTGACAGCACTGCAGATGATTATTGGTGGTGGTATGGTGTTGCACAGGAGTGAAAGGTGCGCCGGGGAGTGGGACAGCCTCCCATTTGTGTCCACAGTACCAGCCTTTGTAGAGGCGGTTTGGGACTTAGGGGATGGGAAAGGGATGCCGGCCACGAGCAGATGAGCGAGGACCCTCCGGCATGGTCTGACTTTCTCCCTGGACACATGACCCCCTTTTTCAGGTGGGCAGAGCGTGGCCCTGTTCTCGGGGTGCGTTGCCGGAGGTCACTCAGATGGCAGTTGTCCTGCGGGACAGCACAGGACAAGATAAAGCAAGATAAAGCTGTTTATCTTGCATGAGCTTTGTGTCGCCGTCCCCAGGGGTTGGAGTCGGTGCTAGGTGCTCCGTGATGCCCCGGGGGTGCCCACCTTCCTCCGGTGCCGGCAGCAAATGCCCAGTTGCGTGAAGGCTTGCTTTGGACATTGCTGTTGTTATTTGATGTTCCTGGTTCCTGACTGAGGTGGAAGGATGCTGTTAGTAGGGGAGAAAGTCATATCTTTGAGGGAGGAAGGGCCGTCGGCAGCCTTCACACAGCAGAGCTCGTTGTGCGGTGAGCTCTGCTCGGAGGTGTAACTCCATTTTGCGGCGGTTGCCGGCACTCACTTTTCATTTTTGGATCGCCGCTTTCCCCTGAAGGACTCAGACAATCTCCCTCTGCTATAACACGCAGTACTTCTATATTAATGTGTCAAGGTGCTGGGAAATTTACTGCCTCGCAGGGCCGACGGGGCCACGGAGACCGCGCCACATCTTTGCCGCGGCTGGTCCCACCATGCCGTGCGGGGCAAGCAGCGGTTGGAGAGCTGGCATGGCAATGCTGGTCCTCCCCGTGCACCTCTCCCGTCTCACCTCCTGGGGAGGCTGCCCGGGAGCGAAAGGTTCTCTCGTGGTGGGTGGGTTGTTGGACCTCAGTGAGGTGCTGAGATTGGTGGTTAGAGGCAGCTTAGACCGAGCTCCTGAGGGGATGCATCTCTACTGCGGCGTGAGGGTCGGAAGCGTGACGCCCCGTGAGCTGGGCATCGTGGCACATTGTATGTTTGGGGAGGGGGCACGGAGCATCTTTTCTGACACTGGAGGGGTGCTGTTTGGTTTCGGTGGCTTGCCCTCCATGGGTTCGTTCGGTCCTCAGAGCACGGGCCCTTTTGGGGGCTGCATCCACCTGCCCCGTGGCTTGGACTGCCGGGCAGCGGCGTCGGCAAGCGGGCTTTAATTGGATTTTGCCAGGGCTGGGAATATTTATGGGAGCGGAGATTGCCAAGTTATTTATTAGATGGAGTATCTGGGGATAGAGTAATATAAATCACAGTGGCCGGTATTGAATGGAGCAGACGCTCAGTAATTTAAACAGCTTTAATAAATATGCTAAAATATGAGCCTTGTCGCGAGCCGTAACGAGAGCAGGTTATCGGGGTCTCGGCCGGGCAGGGGGGCCGGCGTGTCCAGCTCCCGCCTGGGGCTGAGCTGGGCTCCGGTCCGAGATGCCATCAGGGAGGGACGGGGTCGGGGCGACGGGGTGGAAGCCGATGACCATCACCGGGTGTTCCCAGTGGCACACGGGTGGCGTTCCGATGGGGCTGAGCGAGCACATGTGTTGATGGTGGCTTTGCTCTTCTTTGTGTTTTGCAGTCCCCCCCCAGATTGTGAACATCTCGTCGGACATTACGGTGAACGAGGGCAGCAGCGTGACCCTCATGTGCCTGGCCTTCGGGAGACCGGAGCCCACCGTCACGTGGCGGCACCTCTCTGGGAAAGGTGAGACCACGCTCAGGGCTCGGCGGACGAGACACCCGTCCCATGGGGGGTGGAAGGATGTCCCCATAGAGGTGGCTGGGGTGGCATGAAGGTGGTCCCTGGTTTGGTGGCGTCTACTGTGAAGGGTGGTATGATGCTGAGGATGCCCGTTTAGTGGCATTCCAAGTTTCCCATGGGAAGGGCCATAGTGCCACGCATTTGGGCTGTCTCCCAGGACAGGGCTTTGTGAGTGAGGATGAGTACCTGGAGATCACGGGCATCACACGGGAGCAGTCCGGAGAATACGAGTGCAGCGCCGTCAATGATGTGGCCGTGCCGGACGTGCGGAAAGTCAAAGTCACCGTGAACTGTGAGTGCCGGAGATGGGGGAATTGGGGCAGGGCATGCGCACGGGGCTTCGTGTGACATGCCACGACATCTCCACAGACCCTCCGTACATCTCAAACGCCAAGAACACGGGCGCCTCGGTGGGCCAGAAGGGCATCCTGCAGTGCGAGGCCTCGGCCGTCCCCGTGGCAGAGTTTCAGTGGTTCAAGGAGGACACCAGGTGAGGGGTGGCAGAGGGGGGAAGCCGAGGTGGGGAGCGGTAAGCACGCTACCCTTGGGGTGGGAGGGCGACAAGAGGAGGGGGCCGGAGGCGATCGAGGGTCCGATGGCAAGGAAGGCTGGGATCGACACAGTTTGGTGGTGTGGAGTGCTCGGCAGAGGGTTGAAGAGGTTCCCGGGGGTCCCCCAGGTTTTCTCCTGGGGAAGGTGGCCGTGGCTTGTAGGGGTTAACATGGCCTGCGTGGGTCAGGTGGGGAGATGAGCGAGGGGACGGAGAGCAGCGTGCATTTGGGATGTGCGGTGGGGTGATGGGCCGGTCTTGGTGGGATGCAGGGAGGACGGTGGGGGATCTGGTGGGTGTGTAGCAGCACTGGCCGGCGGGATGGGAGGGGGCCGAGACCCATCACAGAGGGCCATTTGTGTTTCTCTGCAGGTTAGCGAACGGGCTGGAGGGCGTGCGGATCGAGAGCAAGGGCCGCCTGTCGACGCTGACCTTCTTCAACGTCTCGGAGAAGGACTACGGCAACTACACGTGTGTGGCCACGAACAAGCTGGGCAACACCAACGCCAGCATCATCTTGTACGGTAGGTGCCCCGTTTTATTGCAGCAAGGTCCAGCGAGGTGGAGGAGGAGGAAGAAGAAGAAGAGGAGGAGGAGGAGGTGGTGAGCCAGGCGGCCGGCCATCGATGCATTGGAGTAGAGCATTGAAGTAGATCTGGCGGAATTAAATGTGGCTGGCTCGTCGAGGTGCACATGGCACAAGATTGGAGCAGCGAGGTCCTGCGGAAAGGACGTGTCCGAGGATGAGATCGGCATCGCCCCGAGCGGGCATGCACAGCCAGGTGGTGGTGGGCGGCAGGCACGGCGCTCGCGGGCTCACGGGTGTTTAGGGGAGTGGGGCAGAGCCGGCCGGTGTGCGGCCGTTTGGCTTTGCGGAGCCGGGGCCGTGGGCAGAGAAGAGAGTCCTGGCCGAGCTGTGGCGTCGCTGGAGCCAGGGCTGAGGAGGGGGCCCACGCCAGGTGAGCACGCGCTTCGGTTGCACGGTGTGGGGTTCTCCTGGGTGTTGTACTGGCAGGACTATTGGCAGTTGTGGTGCAGTTGAGGGCTGCAGAGGGGCAGTTTGTGTCGGGTGCCCGTGGAGCTCTGACTGTGAGGGCAGGAAGGTGTTGGAGGGACAGTGGAGTGGAGTGGTGTCATTGTGGAAGGTGATGTGTAGCTGTTGATGTGGCGTTGTGGCTACACAAGAGACTGTCATGGGCTTAGGCTTGGTTGGAGGGCCAGGCCCTCCCCAGGCAGGGCTATGGCAAAGGAGAGGGTGGCGAGGAGAGGAGTGTGAGCAGAGGTTCAGCGCCAGCATGGACTTTGTCAGCACAAGAGTGGGCAGTGGGGGCAACACTTTGTGTCGTGGCAGGGTGCAGTGTCTTGGTAGGGGCTACTCTTGTCACCTGGCTGTCTGGGACTGCGGTGCATGGCGGTTCTAGGGACGTGGCAGAGCTGGCGTGCGCCCGGGGCATCTCTTGAGGGTGCTGTGTGGGTGAGGCATCCGCCTCTGTGTCACTGGAGGTGCTGTTTCATGGGCTGTGTCACACTCTGGGAAGCTCTCAGTGATGTGGGGTGGCGTGAGGCGCGCATCCCTGGGCGTAGTTGCGGGGCATCGGCCAGCCTGGCGCTCGAGGCGCCTCGCTTTGTCCCGGGTGGGTTTGAGGGGCTCGGCAAGGGGGAGACGGCTTTTAGGGAGGGTGGGCTTTGTGGGTCATTGTAGCTGTGGAGAGGGGTGGTAGGTACATGGCAATGGGGTGTGGAGCAGTAGGGGGGATGTGTGGTCACTTGTCCCCGGGGTGGGGGTTCTTCCCTGGCGCTGGCAAAGTCTGGGGGTGCCCGGTGTTGTTTCTTCAGGAGAAGGAGGAGGGGAGGTGTGTGTTTGGCATGGGGGCCTTGAGGTAGCTGGAGAAGAGGGATGGGAAGGGAAGGGAAGGGATGGGATGTGGTCAGACGGTGTGAGAATCGTGGGGGAGGTGGGGTGATGGTGCAGTGCCAACGCAGAGGGGCAAAGGGGCCGGCCAGGGTGTCTCGGTGTCTAGGTGTGGTGGGGAAGTTAAACTTTTGTCCAGGACTGGTGGGGCAGGTGAGGGCAGTTGTCTGCCTCGGCGATGCTAATGGTGAAATGGGAGGGTCGGATGGTTTTGGGGTGCAGTAAGGATCACCACAAGTGGAGCGCCGTCCTGGGATGTCCAGAGCACATAGTGGGAGGTAGGGAGCAGCGGCCTCTGGGAAGGTGCTTTTGAGGGCCCATGGGGTCCTCCAGTACCAGCTGGATATTGAGAACTGGCTTTTGGTGGTCAACTGATCATCCTGTTGGGGGAGAAGTCAGGCTGGTGGGGTGGAAAATGAAACGGTGGCACGTGTGGTGGAAAGGTCAGGTTTTGGGTGGACGTAGCGCAGCCATGGTTTGCGTGGGCAGAGGGAAACAGGGCCAGGGGCAAGGTAGAGAAAAGCAGCAACGGGCCAGGGTCCAGTCAGACAGCGAACAAGGCTCGGTGATGTACGGGCACAGCACTTGGGAGGGGAAAGACGGGAGCAGTGGGTGTTGAGGATGCCCACCGGACAAACAGGGACACAGGAGGCTGGGTTGGTTTTCTCTGTCTTTATTAACGCAACTCGTAAAGAGACTTTGGGGGCAGCCGTCGGAGGGCCGAGATGCCGGGAGGGGCATCCGGTAGTAGATGTAGCGGTGCGATCATCTCGTCAGCCTTGGCGAAGCCGTACCTGGAATACCGGGTTGAGGTTCGGGCCCCTCACCGCAAGGGGTGCCGGCACATGTCTGTAGCGTGATATTGGAGCCGGCGAAGGGTCAGGAGTGCAGGCATCTTGCGGAGGGGCTGAGGGAACCTGGGTTGTTTAGGCTGGTGAAGGGGAAGCTCACGGGAGACTATGTGGGTCTGGGGAGCTGCTGGAACGGGAGTTGTGATACAGTGGGGGGTCAGTATTCTTGTGTGAAGGAGGGAGCGTTAGGATGAGAGGAAATGGTTTTTGGTGCCGTGGGGGTTGAGATGGGAGAGTAGGAGAAATGTTGTCTTTGACAGGGCCATTCAGCAGGGGAGGGGGGTATTGGCAGAGTCCCCATCCCTGGAGGTATGTACAGGATGCATAGAAGTGGCACCCGGGGATGCGGTGTAGCGGCGGGCCCGGCAG
>VUYV01000128.1:2694691-2707196 GCA_008711295.1 Anarhynchus alexandrinus
AAGGCTCGGTGATGTACGGGCACAGCACTTGGGAGGGGAAAGACGGGAGCAGTGGGTGTTGAGGATGCCCACCGGACAAACAGGGACACAGGAGGCTGGGTTGGTTTTCTCTGTCTTTATTAACGCAACTCGTAAAGAGACTTTGGGGGCAGCCGTCAGAGGGCCGAGATGCCGGGAGGGGTGTCCGGTAGTAGATGTAGCAGCACGATCATCTTGTCAGCCTTGGCGAAGCCGTACCTGGAATACCGGGTTGAGGTTCGGGCCCCTCACCGCAAGGGGTGCCGGCACATGTCTGTAGCGTGATATTGGAGCCGGCGAAGGGTCAGGAGTGCAGGCATCTTGCGGAGGGGCTGAGGGAACCTGGGTTGTTTAGGCTGGTGAAGGGGAAGCTCACGGGAGACTATGTGGGTCTGGGGAGCTGCTGGAACGGGAGTTGTGATACAGTGGGGGGTCAGTATTCTTGTGTGAAGGAGGGAGCGTTAGGATGAGAGGAAATGGTTTTTGGTGCCGTGGGGGTTGAGATGGGAGAGTAGGAGAAATGTTGTCTTTGACAGGGCCATTCAGCAGGGGAGGGGGGTATTGGCAGAGTCCCCATCCCTGGAGGTATGTACAGGATGCATAGAAGTGGCACCCGGGGATGCGGTGTAGCGGCGGGCCCGGCAGCGCTAGAGGGATGGTGGGACAGGATGGTCGGCCAGGTCTTTTAGACTGGGAATGATGTGCTGCTGCTGTGTTGGTATGGTTGAGGATTGTGAGATGATATGGGACTGGTCTCAGGGGCAGAACGCCCACGGGTCCCTGGGTCGGGCTGGGAGTCATCCTGGACTGCCAAAGGAGAGGGTGGATGTGACACTGAGTCCCCTCTCGGTCGCCCGTGGAAGGTCTCAGGGGTGGTGCCAGGCGACTGGCACTGCGGGAGAAGGGCAGGAGGGCACATGTGGCGCTAGTAGAGATGGGGTACTGGCCACTGTCAGTGTCAGGAGGGATGATGGTGCAGATTCTGTAGGGTGTAGGGGAGAGACCTTTGAAGGACCATGGGATTATGTGACGTGGTGAGCAGGGGTCAGGGAGGGCAACGTCACATCTGCGGCAGTGATTGCACGGCAAGGGTACCCGCCCAGGGGATGAATGAGGTGGTTGTGGTGTTTGGTGTAGGTCCCTTCCTTGGAACTACTGTACTGTGGTGTGACGCGACGCATCGTGGTCTTGGCGTCCCCCCCGTGCCAAATGCCCCCTGTGCATTATAGGGATGTCCTTTATAGGGATGTGGTTTGTTGTGGTCTAACGTGAGGGGTTGTGCATGCTGTGGCTCTAGTATTTTGTGGTCAGAGCAGGTTGGGTTTCTGTTGGCGTGCTCGGCTCTGCCACGTTCCGCTCCAGCACGGTTTCTTGCGGTTGGACCTGTTATGTTGGGGTGGAGTAGGTATTAGCGGGTGTTGGTCAGGGGTGGTCTGTGCCAAAAAGTGTTCTGTTTNCGGTCTCAGGGGCGGAATGCCCCCGGGTCCCCGAGTCGGGCTGGGAGTCATCCTGGACTGCCAAAGGAGAGGGTGGGTGCGATGCCGAGTCCCCTCTCGGTCGCCCGTGGAAGGTCTCAGGGGTCGTGCCAGGCACTGTGTCTGGCACTGTGGGAGAAGGGCAGGAGGGGACATGTGGGGCTAGTAGAGATGGGGTACTGGCCACTGTCAGTGCCAGGAGGGATGATGGTGCAGATTCTGTAGGGTGTAGGGGAGAGGCCTTTGAAGGACCATAGGATTATGTGACGTGGTGAGCAGGGGTCAGGGAGGGCAACGTCACATCTGCGGCAGTGATTGCACGGCAAGGGTACCCGCCCAGGGGATGAATGAGGTGGTTGTGGTGTTTGGTGTAGGTCCCTTCCTTGGAACTACTGTACTGTGGTGTGACGCGACGCATCGTGGTCTTGGCGTCCCCCCCGTGCCAAATGCCCCCTGTGCATTATAGGGATGTCCTTTATAGGGATGTGGTTTGTTGTGGTCTAACGTGAGGGGTTGTGCATGCTGTGGCTCTAGNAGCCGGCACGGGTGCCCGGAGGAGGCACCGGGACCGGTGGTGTGTGGGAGCATCCCAGGGATGCCCATCCTGAGTAGGGCACATAGGATCACGGGACAGGGCAGCATCGCCGAGGCGTGACGCTGCGGGTAGCCCAAAAAGCTGTTTCCCAGTTTGGGGGCGAGGGGAGGGACGGCATCTCACGGTCCCCGCGAGTGGTGGCAGAAACTGGCCCGGGCCCGATGGAGAGCGTGAATCGGTGCACGGGGCGGGTCGGGTCTCGAGCGGTAAAGGAAGGAGATAAATCACGGGCTTATTGTTATTGAATTTAGTGGCATCGCTTTCACATTCAATTTCTCTCGCCGGCTTTCCGAACAAACAANTGCTCTATGGTGGTGTTTCCTGTTGTGATGTGTAACGTGGAATCCTAGCAGTCTCGCTTGGCAGGGAGCCCCTGGTGTTACCCGTCTTGGGTAGCGGCATGGTCTTGCTGAGACGGTGATATGCTGGTACGGGTCGCTCGGGGCGGGTGTCCCCTCCCAGGAGGCGTTCGAGGCCAGGTTGGAGGGTGCTTAGGTGTCCCTGCCCACGGCAGGGTGGGAGAGGAGCTCTGAGGTGCTGTTGTACAATGGTATGCATCCAGGGCCCAGCACCCTGTGTTTTTTGCTCAGTGTACACTGTACAAATTGTTCAATGGGTGTCCCCAATGTCCCTGGGGAGAGTCTGGTGAAGGCGCAGGGTTGTTATTGGGGAAAAGGTCCTCTGGTGTCCAACGGGAATCTGCCCTGGAGACAGGGGTGTTTATTAGTGGGAAAATGCTGAGAGCGTAGGTGTCTTTTCGGGGGTGGTCAGCGGTCTGGCAATGTCCTCTGGTGCAGAGTGTCTTCTAGTGCATGTTAGGTGCTGCTCTTGTGGCGTAGTGGTCTGTCGGGTGGCGTGAGTGTCTATGGTGATGCATTGTATGGAATAGGGCGGGCAGTGTATGGTATTGGTTTGCATTGTCCCCCTGCGCACCCGCGTCCTTTCCGCCCTGCTGTGGTCTCATAGGTAGTCTTGTGTAAGGTTGTGTTGGTGTGGGGTCCCAGTGGACTTTTGCGGCGGGGTGTCCCGTGGTGTGGCCTCGTCTGTGGTGTTAGAATGTGATGGGAGAAACGTGAGAGTGGGTGGTGGGTTGCACCCTGGTCTATGGAGAGTGGCATGGCGGTTGTCCTCTATTGCGTTAGTGTCTGGTGGGCACTAAGGCCTCGTGGTGGCAGTGGCTCCAGAAGGGGTAGGGTATTGTCCAGGGTACGGTGCTGGGGGAAGCACAGGAAGGGCCAGGGGAAAAGGTTTTGAGTGGTCGTGGTGTTAGGAGAGAGAGAGGAGTGTTTGTCTGAGGGGGTCATCCTGCAGAGGCAGGCGATCTGTTGTTAGTTTTGGGTGTTGCTCTGTGCAGGGTCCTGTCCGGTGTCTGTCTCTGGGGCAGTGTCCAGTGTCCGCCACGTCCTCTGTGTGGCACGTCACGTATCCTCTGGTGGTGGGCACCCTGCTTACCTATGTGCTATCTCCACGTGTCCTTGGGAATACGGTTCCTGTGCTGTGTCTTGCAGTTGTATGTACGTGTGGTGGGTGTCTGGGCATGGTCTGGACTGCGTCATCTTTCTCGGGTGGTCTGTGAGTGCTCCTTTCCTCGGGGGATGCACGCTGGGCGGAGAGGGGCTCCTTGGCAGACCTTGGCCTCCAGCTGCCGAAGATGGCGAGCGGCCGCCGTCGGGAGGGTGCCTCGCTGCTCTCCCCCGCTGAGCCCCCTCTCCCAATAAAGCAATTACCTCCCTGACTCTGGTCGTGTGCTCTCTCCGCTTGCAAAGTTCACCGAAGCTGGTTGCTCTGAGACCGTGCCTGAAAACAAGAGAGGGCGGCAAACACACACCTGGTGAGACACACTTCAATACAGACAAAGTGCGGCACCGAACGGGGGGGAGGTGGGCTGTGACAGAGAGAGGTGACATAGGTAGGTAGGTAGGTAGGTAGGTGAGTTAGGTGCATAGCTTAGGGAGGCAAAGTAGAGCACGCACTTACTCAGGCAGATGGGACACCCGTGCAGACCTGCACAAAGACAAAACTGCACACCACTACCACCACCTCCAGCCTGACAAAGATGGGAAGGGGCCCGACGCGCTCACAGCTGCCAGAACCGGACATCTCCAAGCAAAAAAGGGAGATGCCGAGATCAAGAAGCATGCACAGACAGGCCACCGGGAAAAACAGACCGGAATGGGCAGAGCCAGGGGGGAGCAAAGCACCCACAGAGAGAAACATAGATGCTAAAGGTGAGAGGGGCAGAGCCGGAGACAAAGAGCCGCCACGGACACCACCAGAGAGGGAGGGGAAGGGGGGCAGAGACGCGTGCCGGAGCGCAGCAGGTACAGACCGGCACCGAAGAAAACACAGACGCTGCTGTCAACCGGCAGCAACACTGTTCCATACGGGAAAACACACACACACGCAGAGACTAGAGCCGACACGGCGAAGGGCTGGACCCCGACCCAAACCCAGAGGGACTCCATGAGACGAGCGCAGACAGACAAAAGAGGAGGGAACCGACGCAATCACCGCACTGAGACACTCACCTCCTGTCTGCCCTCAAACAGGGACAGAGAGAGGGACGACCTGAGCCGGACCTCATCTCTTGTGACAGGGAGGCGCCCGGCTGGAGACATCCATAGACAGACACCAAAATGTCCAAACCTACACAGACACACTGAGAGGCACCAGAAAGTTCACCACAAAGGCTGCTCAAGCCGTACCGCCAACACCATTCCAAAGCACAACAACAAGCGACCACCAAAACAAGCCGGCAAATGGGAGAGGCGCACGAAGATGCCCGACAGTCGGCCACGCAGCTCAGAGGAACATCTAAGACATCTGCACGCAGAGGGGAGGATCTATGGGTGGGATGTGACCGGCTTAGAAACAAAGAGGGGACCCAGACATGGAACGCAGGGAGAAAGACGCAGTGGGCGATGGGGAGAGGGCAGAAGGTGGGCAGCGAGAGGCGCCACACAAACACCTGCAGGCGGTACCCTGGCTCAGCATCCTCTGAGCACAGGACACAAAACTGCACAGGGAGAGATGTACAGAAACAGGAGAGGCCAGAAATAGCTGACTACAACCCAAAGACACCCCATGAAAACACATCGCAGCCTAGAGAGGAAACTGGCACGAGAGGTGTCCTGAAAGGGACAGGGCTAGACCCACAAAAAGATGCACAAACACACCCGGTTGGAAGGACATGCACCCACAGACAAAAATGCCGAGCTCCAGAGTGGCACAACGCACCTCAAAAATGACAGGCCCACGGCACAACTCCTAGAGATGGGGACTGACACCGAGACACGGAGCTGCCGCAATGGACGCTGCCGTNCGCGGAGAGGACGTGTCCGAGGATGAGATCGGCATTGCCCCAAGCGGGCACGCACAGCCGGGTGGTGGTGGGCGGCAGGCACGGCGCTCACGGGCTCACGGGTGTTTAGGGGAGTGGGGCAGAGCCGGCCGGTGTGCGGCCGTTTGGCTTTGCGGAGCCGGGGCCGTGGGCAGAGAAGAGAGTCCTGGCCGAGCTGTGGCGTCGCTGGAGCCAGGGCTGAGGAGGGGGCCCACGCCAGGTGAGCACGCGCTTCGGTTGCACGGTGTGGGGTTCTCCTGGGTGTTGTACTGGCAGGACTATCGGCAGTTGGGGTGCAGTTGAGGGCTGCAGAGGGGCAGTTTGTGTCGGGTGCCCGTGGAGCTCTGACTGTGAGGGCAGGAAGGTGTTGGAGGGACAGTGGAGTGGAGTGGTGTCATTGTGGAAGGTGATGTGTAGCTGTTGATGTGGCGTTGTGGCTACACAAGAGGCTGTCATGGGCTAAGGCTGGGTCAGAGGACCAGGCCCTCCCCAGGCAGGGCTATGGCAAAGGAGAGGGTGGCGAGGAGAGGAGTGTGAGCAGAGGTTCAGCGCCAGCATGGACTTTGTCAGCACAAGAGTGGGCAGTGGGGGCAACACTTTGTGTCGTGGCAGGGCGCAGTGTCTTGGTAGGGGCTACTCTTGTCCCCTGGCTGTCTGGGACTGCGGTGCATGGCGGTTCTAGGGACGTGGCAGAGCTGGCGTGCGCCCGGGGCATCTCTTGAGGGTGCTGTGTGGGTGAGGCATCCGCCTCTGTGTCACTGGAGGTGCCGTTTCATGGGCTGTGTCACACTCTGGGAAGCTCTCAGTGATGTGGGGTGGCGTGAGGCGCGCATCCCTGGGCGTAGTTGCGGGGCATCGGCCAGCCTGGTGCTCGAGGCACCTTGCTTTGTCCCGGGTGGGTTTGAGGGGCTCGGCAAGGGGGAGACGGCTTTTAGGGAGGGTGGGCTTTGTGGGTCATTGTAGCTGTGGAGAGGGGTGGTAGGTACATGGCGATGGGGTGTGGAGCAGTAGAGGGGACGTGTGGTCACTTCTACCCAAGGCGGGGGTTCTTCCCTGGCACTGGCAACGTCCGGGGGTGCCCAGTGTTGTTCCTTGGGGAGAAAGAGGAGGGGAGGTGTGTGTTTGGCATGGGAGCCTTGAGGTAGCTGGAGAAGAGGGATGGGAAGGGAAGGGAAGGGATGGGATGTGGTCAGACGGTGTGAGAGTCGTGGGGGAGGTGGGGTGATGGTGCTGTGCCAACGCAGAGGGGCAAAGGGGCCGGCCAGGGTGTCTCGGTGTCTAGGTGTGGTGGGGAAGTTAAACTTTTGTCCAGGACTGGTGGGGCAGGTGAGGGCAGTTGTCTGCCTCGGCGATGCTAATGGTGAAATGGGAGGGTCGGATGGTTTTGGGGTGCAGTAAGGATCACCACAAGTGGAGCGCCGTCCTGGGATGTCCAGAGCACATAGTGGGAGGTAGGGAGCAGCGGCCTCTGGGAAGGTGCTTTTGAGGGCCCATGGGGTCCTCCAGTACCAGCTGGATATTGAGAACTGGCTTTTGGTGGTCAACTGATCATCCTGTTGGGGGAGAAGTCAGGCTGGTGGGGTGGAAAATGAAACGGTGGCACGTGTGGTGGAAAGGTCAGGTTTTGGGTGGACGTAGCGCAGCCATGGTTTGCGTGGGCAGAGGGAAACAGGGCCAGGGGCAAGGTAGAGAAAAGCAGCAACGGGCCAGGGTCCAGTCAGACAGCGAACAAGGCTCGGTGATGTACGGGCACAGCACTTGGGAGGGGAAAGACGGGAGCAGTGGGTGTTGAGGATGCCCACCGGACAAACAGGGACACAGGAGGCTGGGTTGGTTTTCTCTGTCTTTATTAACGCAACTCGTAAAGAGACTTTGGGGGCAGCCGTCAGAGGGCCGAGATGCCGGGAGGGGTGTCCGGTAGTAGATGTAGCAGCACGATCATCTTGTCAGCCTTGGCGAAGCCGTACCTGGAATACCGGGTTGAGGTTTGGGCCCCTCACCGCAAGGGGTGCCGGCACATGTCTGTAGCGTGATATTGGAGCCGGCGAAGGATCAGGAGTGCAGGCATCTTGCGGAGGGGCTGAGGGAACCTGGGTTGTTTAGGCTGGTGAAGGGGAAGCTCACGGGAGACTATGTGGGTCTGGGGAGCTGCTGGAACGGGGGTTGTGTTACAGTGGGGGGTCAGTATTCTTGTGTGAAGGAGGGAGCGTTAGGATGAGAGGAAATGGTTTTTGGTGCCGTGGGGGTTGAGATGGGAGAGTAGGAGAAATGTTGTCTTTGACAGGGCCATTCAGCAGGGGAGGGGGGTATTGGCAGAGTCCCCATCCCTGGAGGTATGTACAGGATGCATAGAAGTGGCACCCGGGGATGCGGTGTAGCGGCGGGCCCGGCAGTGCTAGAGGGATGGTGGGACAGGATGGTCGGCCAGGTCTTTTAGACTGGGAATGATGTGCTGCTGCTGTGTTGGTATGGTTGAGGACTGTGAGATGGTATGGGACCGGTCTCAGGGGCGGAATGCCCCCGGGTCCCCGAGTCGGGCTGGGAGTCATCCTGGACTGCCAAAGGAGAGGGTGGGTGCGATGCCGAGTCCCCTCTCGGTCGCCCGTGGAAGGTCTCAGGGGTCGTGCCAGGCACTGTGTCTGGCACTGTGGGAGAAGGGCAGGAGGGGACATGTGGGGCTAGTAGAGATGGGGTACTGGCCACTGTCAGTGCCAGGAGGGATGATGGTGCAGATTCTGTAGGGTGTAGGGGAGAGGCCTTTGAAGGACCATAGGATTATGTGACGTGGTGAGCAGGGGTCAGGAAAGGCAACGTCACATCTGCGACAGCGGCAGTGCTTGCACGGCAAGTGTACCCGCCCAGGGGATGAATGAGGTGGTTGTGGTGTTTGGTGTAGGTCCCTTCCTCGGAACTACTGTACTGTGGTGTGACGCGACGCATCGTGGTCTTGGCTCCCCCCCGTGCCAAATGCCCCCTGTGCATTATAGGGATGTCCTTTATAGGGATGTGCTTTGTTGTGGTCTAACGTGAGGGGTTGTGCATGCTGTGGCTCTAGTATTTTGTGGTCAGATCAGGTTGGGTTTCTGTTGGCGTGCCAAAGTGTTCTGTTTGTGCTGTTCTCGTCCGAGCTACTCGTGTCAGGTGTGGGGTAGCGTGTCCCAGCCATCAGTGGGGGTCCACCCTGCTATGTGAGGGTGTAGGGGACTCAGGTTTGTGTTCTGTAGTAGGTGTTGTGTCCAGTCATGCCATGTTCTTGGCGTGTGTTGTGCATGGCCGTGCTCTGTCATGCTCAGGGCTGTTGTGTTCTGTGGGTGTGTGTCATGGCGCTGCTCTATGGTGGTGTTTCCTGTTGTGATGTGTAACGTGGAATCCTAGCAGTCTCGCTTGGCAGGGAGCCCCTGGTGTTACCCGTCTTGGGTAGCGGCATGGTCTTGCTGAGACGGTGATATGCTGGTACGGGTCGCTCGGGGCGGGTGTCCCCTCCCAGGAGGCGTTCGAGGCCAGGTTGGAGGGTGCTTAGGTGTCCCTGCCCACGGCAGGGTGGGAGAGGAGCTCTGAGGTGCTGTTGTACAATGGTATGCATCCAGGGCCCAGCACCCTGTGTTTTTTGCTCAGTGTACACTGTACAAATTGTTCAATGGGTGTCCCCCATGTCCCTGGGGAGAGTCTGGTGAAGGCGCAGGGTTGTTATTGGGGAAAAGGTCCTCTGGTGTCCAACGGGAATTTGCCCTGGAGACAGGGGTGTTTATTAGTGGGAATATGCTGAGAGCATAGGTGTCTTTTCGGGGGTGGTCAGCGGTCTGGCAATGTCCTCTGGTGCAGAGTGTCTTCTAGTGCATGTTAGGTGCTGCTCTTGTGGCGTAGTGGTCTGTCGGGTGGCGTGAGTGTCTATGGTGATGCATTGTATGGAATAGGGCGGGCAGTGTATGGTATTGGTTTGCATTGTCCCCCGCGTACCCGCGTCCTTTCCGCCCTGCTGTGGTCTCATAGGTAGTCTTGTGTAAGGTTGTGTTGGTGTGGGGTCCCAGTGGACTTCTGCGGCGGGGTGTCCCATGGTGTGGCCTCGTCTATGGTGTTTGAACGTGACGGGAGAAATGTGAGAGTGGGTGGTGGGTTGCACCCTGGTCTATAGACAGTGGCATGGTGGTTGTCCTCTATTGCGTTAGTGTCTGGTGGGCACTAAGGCCTCGTGGTGGCAGTGGCTCCAGAAGGGGTAGGGTATTGTCCAGGGTACGGTGCTGGGGGAAGCACAGGAAGGGCCAGGGGAAAAGGTTTTGAGTGGTCGTGGTGTTAGGAGAGAGAGAGGAGTGTTTGTCTGAGGGGGTCATCCTGCAGAGGCAGGCGATCTGTTGTTAGTTTTGGGTGTTGCTCTGTGCAGGGTCCTGTCCGGTGTCTGTCTCTGGGGCAGTGTCCAGTGTCCGCCACGTCCTCTGTGTGGCACGTCACGTATCCTCTGGTGGTGGGCACCCTGCTTACCTATGTGCTATCTCCACGTGTCCTTGGGAGTACGGTTCCTGTGCTGTGTCTTGCAGTTGTATGTACGTGTGGAGGGTGTCCGGGCATGGTCTGGACTGCGTCATCTTTCTCGGGTGGTCTGTGAGTGCTCCTTCCCTCAGGGAATGTGCGCTGGGCGGAGAGGGGCTCCTTGGCAGACCTTGGCCTCCAGCTGCCGAAGATGGTGAGCGGCCGCCGTCGGGAGGGTGCCTCGCTGCTCTCCCCCGCTGAGCCCCCTCTCCCAATAAAGCAATTACCTCCCTGACTCTGGTTGTGTGCTCTCTCCGCTTGCAAAGTTCACCGAAGCTGGTTGCTCCGAGACCGTGCCTGAAAACAAGAGAGGGCGGCAAACACACACCTGGTGAGACACACTTCAATACAGACGAAGTGCGGCACCGAACGGGGGGAGGTGGGCTGTGACAGAGAGAGGTGACATAGGTAGGTAGGTAGGTAGGTAGGTGAGTTAGGCAGATAGCTTAGGGAGGCAAAGTAGAGCACGCACTTACTCAGGCAGATGGGACACCCGTGCAGACCTGCACAAAGACAAAACTGCACACCACTACCACCACCTCCAGCCTGACAAAGATGGGAAGGGGCCCGACGCGCTCACAGCTGCCAGAACCGGACATCTCCAAGCAAAAAAGGGAGATGCCGAGATCAAGAAGCATGCACAGACAGGCCACCGGGAAAAACAGACCGGAATGGGCAGAGCCAGGGGGGAGCAAAGCACCCACAGAGAGAAACATAGATGCTAAAGGTGAGAGGGGCAGAGCCGGAGACAAAGAGCCGCCACGGACACCACCAGAGAGGGAGGGGAAGGGGGGCAGAGACGCGTGCCGGAGCGCAGCAGGTACAGACCGGCACCGACACGAACAGACACAGACGCTGCTGTGAACCGGCAGCAACACTATTCCATACAGGAAAACACACACACACACACACAGAGACTAGAGCCGACGCGGCGAAGGGCTGGACCCCGACCCAAACCCAGAGGGACTCCATGAGACGAGCGCAGACAGACAAAAGAGGAGGGAACCGACGCAATCACCGCACTGAGACACTCACCTCCTGTCTGCCCTCAAACAGGGACAGAGAGAGGGATGACCTGAGCCGGACCTCATCTCTCATGACAGGGAGGCGCCCGGCTGGAGACATCCATAGACAGACACCAAAATGTCCAAACCTACACAGACACACTGAGAGGCACCAGAAAGTTCACCACAAAGGCTGCTCAAGCCGTACCGCCAACACCATTCCAAAGCACAACAACAAGCGACCACCAAAACAAGCCGGCAAATGGGAGAGGCGCACGAAGATGCCCGACAGTCGGCCACGCAGCTCAGAGGAACATCTAAGACATCTGCACGCAGAGGGGAGGATCTATGGGTGGGATGTGACCGGCTTAGAAACAAAGAGGGGACCCAGACATGGAACGCAGGGAGAAAGACGCAGTGGGCGATGGGGAGAGGGCAGAAGGTGGGCAGCGAGAGGCGCCACACAAACACCTGCAGGCGGTACCCTGGCTCAGCATCCTCTGAGCACAGGACACAAAACTGCACAGGGAGAGATGTACAGAAACAGGAGAGGCCAGAAATAGCTGACTACAACCCAAAGACACCCCATGAAAACACACTGCAGCCTAGAGAGGAAACCGGCACGAGAGGTGTCCTGAAAGGGACAGGGCTAGACCCACAAAAAGATGCACAAACACACCCGGTTGGAAGGACATGCACCCACAGACAAAAATGCCGAGCTCCAGAGTGGCACAACGCACCTCAAAAATGACAGGCCCACGGCACAACTCCTAGAGATGGGGACTGACACCGAGACACGGAGCTGCCGCAATGGACGCTGCCGTGGGACCAGGCCTGCTACGCCAAGGTACATGGCGGGAAGCGGCACCGTGAAAGGCATATGTGAAGATGGACACGCGGACCCGGAACCCTACAAGGCGCGGCCAGGGAGAAGACACTGCCGGAAGGGTGACTCGACAGAGAGCTTTGTGGCGGGACGCACGGAGGCTGTGCCCGCCAGAGAGGAAGACAGCAGGACAGAAGCAGGGTGAAAGAGGAGATGGTTGGCAAAGACAAGACGGGGACCGGGAGGCCACAACAGAAAAAAAGAGACAAGCAGACCCCCACCACACCCATAAAGAGACACGAAAAGAGGGAGACCCCCAGACATGGCCAGGGAGACCACAGGGGACGGGGAGACGCGCAAAACACAGAGACCGCCCGAGGGCAGACGCCCACTGATGCACAACGCCGACAGAGGCCCTGACAAGAGTGCCTACACGCACGCACCCGAAGAGGGACTGGCCCAGGGACACCTCCCAGATGCACTGCCAGACCTCTGAGGGAGCACAGAGGGAGGCCATCGCCCCAAAACACACGGGCGGAGGGAGGGAGACCTACCCAAGGGGGCACACACCCCAGAGGACGCATCCAAAAGAGCACACTTGAGAGCACACAGCACCAAAGACAGAGAGTCGGGAAGACGCGGGGATGCTGAGATGCAACAGCATTCTCATCACCTTTTCTTTCAAAGACCCTAAACTCTCCTTTTTTTCCCTGAGTTGTGACC
>VUYV01000128.1:2707540-2718644 GCA_008711295.1 Anarhynchus alexandrinus
GTGGTGGGCGGCAGGCACGGCGCTCGCGGGCTCACGGGTGTTTAGGGGAGTGGGGCAGAGCCGGCCGGTGTGCGGCCGTTTGGCTTTGCGGAGCCGGGGCCGTGGGCAGAGAAGAGAGTCCTGGCCGAGCTGTGGCGTCGCTGGAGCCAGGGCTGAGGAGGGGGCCCACGCCAGGTGAGCACGCGCTTCGGTTGCACGGTGTGGGGTTCTCCTGGGTGTTGTACTGGCAGGACTATTGGCAGTTGGGGTGCAGTTGAGGGCTGCAGAGGGGCAGTTTGTGTCGGGTGCCCGTGGAGCTCTGACTGTGAGGGCAGGAAGGTGTTGGAGGGACAGTGGAGTGGAGTGGTGTCATTGTGGAAGGTGATGTGTAGCTGTTGATGTGGCGTTGTGGCTACACAAGAGGCTGTCATGGGCTAAGGCTGGGTCAGAGGACCAGGCCCTCCCCAGGCAGGGCTATGGCAAAGGAGAGGGTGGCGAGGAGAGGAGTGTGAGCAGAGGTTCAGCGCCAGCATGGACTTTGTCAGCACAAGAGTGGGCAGTGGGGGCAACACTTTGTGTCGTGGCAGGGTGCAGTGTCTTGGTAGGGGCTACTCTTGTCCCCTGGCTGTCTGGGACTGCGGTGCATGGCGGTTCTAGGGACGTGGCAGAGCTGGCATGCGCCCGGGGCATCTCTTGAGGGTGCTGTGTGGGTGAGGCATCCGCCTCTGTGTCACTGGAGGTGCTGTTTCATGGGCTGTGTCACACTCTGGGAAGCTCTCAGTGATGTGGGGTGGCGTGAGGCGCGCATCCCTGGGCGTAGTTGCGGGGCATCGGCCAGCCTGGTGCTCGAGGCACCTTGCTTTGTCCCGGGTGGGTTTGAGGGGCTCGGCAAGGGGGAGACGGCTTTTAGGGAGGGTGGGCTTTGTGGGTCATTGTAGCTGTGGAGAGGGGTGGTAGGTACATGGCGATGGGGTGTGGAGCAGTAGAGGGGACGTGTGGTCACTTCTACCCAAGGCGGGGGTTCTTCCCTGGCACTGGCAACGTCCGGGGGTGCCCAGTGTTGTTCCTTGGGGAGAAAGAGGAGGGGAGGTGTGTGTTTGGCATGGGAGCCTTGAGGTAGCTGGAGAAGAGGGATGGGAAGGGAAGGGAAGGGATGGGATGTGGTCAGACGGTGTGAGAATCGTGGGGGAGGTGGGGTGATGGTGCAGTGCCAACGCAGAGGGGCAAAGGGGCCGGCCAGGGTGTCCGCAGTTGTCCGCCTCGGCGATGCCAATGGTGAAACAGGAGGGTCAGATGGTTTTGGGGTGCAATAAGGATAAGCGCAAGTGGAGCACCATCCTGGGATGTCCAGAGCACATAGTGGGAGGTAGGGAGCAGCGGCCTCCGGGAAGGTGCTTTTGAGGGCCCATGGGGTCCTCCAGTACCAGGTGGATATTGAGAACTGGCTTTTGGTGGTCAACTGGTCATCCCGTTGGGGGAGAAGTCAGGCTGGTGGGGCGGAAAAATGAAATGGTGGCACGTGTGGTGGAAAGGTCAGGTTTTGGGTGAACGTAGCGCAGCCATGGTTTGCGCGGGCAGAGGGAAACAGGGCCAGGGGCAAGGTAGAGAAAAGCAGCAACGGGCCAGGGTCCAGTCAGACAGCGAACAAGGCTCGGTGATGTACGGGCACAGCACTTGGGAGGGGAAAGACGGGAGCAGTGGGTGTTGAGGATGCCCACCGGACAAACAGGGACACAGGAGGCTGGGTTGGTTTTCTCTGTCTTTATTAACGCAACTCGTAAAGAGACTTTGGGGGCAGCCGTCAGAGGGCCGAGATGCCGGGAGGGGTGTCCGGTAGTAGATGTAGCAGCACGATCATCTTGTCAGCCTTGGCGAAGCCGTACCTGGAATACCGGGTTGAGGTTTGGGCCCCTCACCGCAAGGGGTGCCGGCACATGTCTGTAGCGTGATATTGGAGCCGGCGAAGGATCAGGAGTGCAGGCATCTTGCGGAGGGGCTGAGGGAACCTGGGTTGTTTAGGCTGGTGAAGGGGAAGCTCACGGGAGACTATGTGGGTCTGGGGAGCTGCTGGAACGGGAGTTGTGATACAGTGGGGGGTCAGTATTCTTGTGTGAAGGAGGGAGCGTTAGGATGAGAGGAAATGGTTTTTGGTGCCGTGGGGGTTGAGATGGGAGAGTAGGAGAAATGTTGTCTTTGACAGGGCCATTCAGCAGGGGAGGGGGGTATTGGCAGAGTCCCCATCCCTGGAGGTATGTACAGGATGCATAGAAGTGGCACCCGGGGATGCGGTGTAGCGGCGGGCCCGGCAGTGCTAGAGGGATGGTGGGACAGGATGGTCGGCCAGGTCTTTTAGACTGGGAATGATGTGCTGCTGCTGTGTTGGTATGGTTGAGGACTGTGAGATGGTATGGGACCGGTCTCAGGGGCGGAATGCCCCCGGGTCCCCGAGTCGGGCTGGGAGTCATCCTGGACTGCCAAAGGAGAGGGTGGGTGCGATGCCGAGTCCCCTCTCGGTCGCCCGTGGAAGGTCTCAGGGGTCGTGCCAGGCACTGTGTCTGGCACTGTGGGAGAAGGGCAGGAGGGGACATGTGGGGCTAGTAGAGATGGGGTACTGGCCACTGTCAGTGCCAGGAGGGATGATGGTGCAGATTCTGTAGGGTGTAGGGGAGAGGCCTTTGAAGGACCATAGGATTATGTGACGTGGTGAGCAGGGGTCAGGAAAGGCAACGTCACATCTGCGACAGCGGCAGTGCTTGCACGGCAAGTGTACCCGCCCAGGGGATGAATGAGGTGGTTGTGGTGTTTGGTGTAGGTCCCTTCCTCGGAACTACTGTACTGTGGTGTGACGCGACGCATCGTGGTCTTGGCTCCCCCCCGTGCCAAATGCCCCCTGTGCATTATAGGGATGTCCTTTATAGGGATGTGCTTTGTTGTGGTCTAACGTGAGGGGTTGTGCATGCTGTGGCTCTAGTATTTTGTGGTCAGATCAGGTTGGGTTTCTGTTGGCGTGCCAAAGTGTTCTGTTTGTGCTGTTCTCGTCCGAGCTACTCGTGTCAGGTGTGGGGTAGCGTGTCCCAGCCATCAGTGGGGGTCCACCCTGCTATGTGAGGGTGTAGGGGACTCAGGTTTGTGTTCTGTAGTAGGTGTTGTGTCCAGTCATGCCATGTTCCTGGCGTGTGTTGTGCATGGCCGTGCTCTGTCATGCTCAGGGCTGTTGTGTTCTGTGGGTGTGTGTCATGGCGCTGCTCTATGGTGGTGTTTCCTGTTGTGATGTGTAACGTGGAATCCTAGCAGTCTCGCTTGGCAGGGACCCCCTGGTGTCACCTGTCTCGGGTAGCGGCATGGTCTTGCTGAGATGGTGATATGCTGGTACGGGTCGCTCAGGGGCGGGTGTCCCCTCCCAGGAGGCGTTCGAGGCCAGGTTGGAGGGTGCTTAGGTGTCCCTGCCCACAGCAGGGTGGGAGAGGAGCTCTGAGGTGCTGTTGTACAATGGTATGCATCCAGGGCCCAGCACCCTGTGTTTTTTGCTCAGTGTACACTGTACAAATTGTTCAATGGGTGTCCCCCATGTCCCTGGGGAGAGTCTGGTGAAGGCGCAGGGTTGTTATTGGGGAAAAGGTCCTCTGGTGTCCAACGGGAATTTGCCCTGGAGACAGGGGTGTTTATTAGTGGGAATATGCTGAGAGCATAGGTGTCTTTTCGGGGGTGGTCAGCGGTCTGGCAATGTCCTCTGGTGCAGAGTGTCTTCTAGTGCATGTTAGGTGCTGCTCTTGTGGCGTAGTGGTCTGTCGGGTGGCGTGAGTGTCTATGGTGATGCATTGTATGGAATAGGGCGGGCAGTGTATGGTATTGGTTTGCATTGTCCCCCGCGTACCCGCGTCCTTTCCGCCCTGCTGTGGTCTCATAGGTAGTCTTGTGTAAGGTTGTGTTGGTGTGGGGTCCCAGTGGACTTCTGCGGCGGGGTGTCCCATGGTGTGGCCTCGTCTATGGTGTTTGAACGTGACGGGAGAAATGTGAGAGTGGGTGGTGGGTTGCACCCTGGTCTATAGACAGTGGCATGGTGGTTGTCCTCTATTGCGTTAGTGTCTGGTGGGCACTAAGGCCTCGTGGTGGCAGTGGCTCCAGAAGGGGTAGGGTATTGTCCAGGGTACGGTGCTGGGGGAAGCACAGGAAGGGCCAGGGGAAAAGGTTTTGAGTGGTCGTGGTGTTAGGAGAGAGAGAGGAGTGTTTGTCTGAGGGGGTCATCCTGCAGAGGCAGGCGATCTGTTGTTAGTTTTGGGTGTTGCTCTGTGCAGGGTCCTGTCCGGTGTCTGTCTCTGGGGCAGTGTCCAGTGTCCGCCACGTCCTCTGTGTGGCACGTCACGTATCCTCTGGTGGTGGGCACCCTGCTTACCTATGTGCTATCTCCACGTGTCCTTGGGAATACGGTTCCTGTGCTGTGTCTTGCAGTTGTATGTACGTGTGGTGGGTGTCTGGGCATGGTCTGGACTGCGTCATCTTTCTCGGGTGGTCTGTGAGTGCTCCTTTCCTCGGGGGATGCACGCTGGGCGGAGAGGGGCTCCTTGGCAGACCTTGGCCTCCAGCTGCCGAAGATGGTGAGCGGCCGCCGTCGGGAGGGTGCCTCGCTGCTCTCCCCCGCTGAGCCCCCTCTCCCAATAAAGCAATTACCTCCCTGACTCTGGTTGTGTGCTCTCTCCGCTTGCAAAGTTCACCGAAGCTGGTTGCTCCGAGACCGTGCCTGAAAACAAGAGAGGGCGGCAAACACACACCTGGTGAGACACACTTCAATACAGACGAAGTGCGGCACCGAACGGGGGGAGGTGGGCTGTGACAGAGAGAGGTGACATAGGTAGGTAGGTAGGTAGGTAGGTGAGTTAGGCAGATAGCTTAGGGAGGCAAAGTAGAGCACGCACTTACTCAGGCAGATGGGACACCCGTGCAGACCTGCACAAAGACAAAACTGCACACCACTACCACCACCTCCAGCCTGACAAAGATGGGAAGGGGCCCGACGCGCTCACAGCTGCCAGAACCGGACATCTCCAAGCAAAAAAGGGAGATGCCGAGATCAAGAAGCATGCACAGACAGGCCACCGGGAAAAACAGACCGGAATGGGCAGAGCCAGGGGGGAGCAAAGCACCCACAGAGAGAAACATAGATGCTAAAGGTGAGAGGGGCAGAGCCGGAGACAAAGAGCCGCCACGGACACCACCAGAGAGGGAGGGGAAGGGGGGCAGAGACGCGTGCCGGAGCGCAGCAGGTACAGACCGGCACCGACACGAACAGACACAGACGCTGCTGTGAACCGGCAGCAACACTATTCCATACAGGAAAACACACACACACACACACAGAGACTAGAGCCGACGCGGCGAAGGGCTGGACCCCGACCCAAACCCAGAGGGACTCCATGAGACGAGCGCAGACAGACAAAAGAGGAGGGAACCGACGCAATCACCGCACTGAGACACTCACCTCCTGTCTGCCCTCAAACAGGGACAGAGAGAGGGATGACCTGAGCCGGACCTCATCTCTCATGACAGGGAGGCGCCCGGCTGGAGACATCCATAGACAGACACCAAAATGTCCAAACCTACACAGACACACTGAGAGGCACCAGAAAGTTCACCACAAAGGCTGCTCAAGCCGTACCGCCAACACCATTCCAAAGCACAACAACAAGCGACCACCAAAACAAGCCGGCAAATGGGAGAGGCGCACGAAGATGCCCGACAGTCGGCCACGCAGCTCAGAGGAACATCTAAGACATTTGCACGCAGAGGGGAGGATCTATGGGTGGGATGTGACCGGCTTAGAAACAAAGAGGGGACCCAGACATGGAACGCAGGGAGAAAGACGCAGTGGGCGATGGGGAGAGGGCAGAAGGTGGGCAGCGAGAGGCGCCACACAAACACCTGCAGGCGGTACCCTGGCTCAGCATCCTCTGAGCACAGGACACACAACTGCACAGGGAGAGATATACAGAAACAGGAGAGGCCAGAAATAGCTGACTACAACCCAAAGACACCCCATGAAAACACATCGCAGCCTAGAGAGGAAACTGGCACGAGAGGTGTCCTGAAAGGGACAGGGCTAGACCCACAAAAAGATGCACAAACATGCCCAGTGGGAAGGACATGCACCCACAGACAAAAATGCCGAGCTCCAGAGTGGCACAACGCACCTCAAAAATGACAGGCCCACAGCACAACTCCTAGAGATGGGGACTGACACCTAGACACGGAGCTGCCGCAATGGACGCTGCCGTGGGACCGGGCCTGCTACGCCAAGGTACGTGGCGGGAAGCGGCACCGTGAAAGGCATATGTGAAGATGGACACGCGGACCCGGAACCCTACAAGGCGCGGCCAGGGAGAAGACACTGCCGGAAGGGTGACTCGACAGAGAGCTTTGTGGCGGGACGCACGGAGGCTGTGCCCGCCAGAGAGGAAGACAGCAGGACAGAAGCAGGGTGAAAGAGGAGATGGTTGGCAAAGACAAGACGGGGACCGGGAGGCCACAACAGAAAAAAAGAGACAAGCAGACCCCCACCACACCCATAAAGAGACACGAAAAGAGGGAGACCCCCAGACATGGCCAGGGAGACCACAGGGGACGGGGAGACGCGCAAAACACAGAGACCGCCCGAGGGCAGACGCCCACTGATGCACAACGCCGACAGAGGCCCTGACAAGAGTGCCTACACGCACGCACCCGAAGAGGGACTGGCCCAGGGACACCTCCCAGATGCACTGCCAGACCTCTGAGGGAGCACAGAGGGAAGCCCTCACCCCAAAACACATGGGCGGAGGGAGGGAGACCTACCCAAGGGGGCACACACCCCAGAGGACGCATCCAAAAGAGCACACTTGAGAGCACACAGCACCAAAGACAGAGAGTCGGGAAGACGCGGGGATGCTGAGATGCAACAGCATTCTCATCACCTTTTCTTTCAAAGACCCTAAACTCTCCTTTTTTTCCCTGAGTTGTGACCTGAGGGCTCCAGTCAGCCAGCCTGCTCCTGCACCTCTAAGCCGTCCTTCTTCGGGAACAGCCGGCCTTCCTGCACTACTTTGCCCTTCGGGACCGCCTCCCGAGGGACTCTGTCAGCCAGGCCCTCAAAGAGACCAAAGTCCATCCTTGCATATCCGCAGCAGTGTTTCTGCTGACTGCCCCCCATTCCTTCTCCACAATTCCAAAACTCTATCATTTCTGGATCTCTAGGCCCAAGACAGTATCCGACCGTCTCATCCTCCACGAGTCCTTCTCTGTTCACATACAACCAGTCCAGCGAGGAGCCTTCCCTAGTTGACACCCTCACCTGCTATGTCAGTGATAGTATAGCATAACGTACAGCGTACATCCCAGCCGGGCACTTGGCAGTAGACGCCCATCACAATGTCTCCTTTCCTCGCCCTCACTCCTCGCCACAATCGCCTTCGCGCCGAGGCCATCCAGCCACCTTCCTCTACAACTGGCTGTCCCTTTCTCTCGACGCAGACACCTCTACCAATCTCCCTGGCCGCAAACACCACGGCGCTCTCCAGACATCTGTCCGCCAAACTTCCTGGCCGGGTGTCCCTATCCCTCTGTCCTTCCTCATCTCCTCCTGCCTCCTCACGGGCATAGGGAACGTGGCCAGACCCGTGCGCGCATCTGCACTACCCTCACTCCTCCTGGTCATCACCTCTGATCCTGCCTTGAGCCCGCCACATTCATCGTTCCAACATAACAGCCTTCATCCGACCAGACACGACAAAGCTCTGCTTGAGATGCATACCCCGACGGTTGCACGCCCCCATCCTCCTCTGCTGCTGCATTTCCTGGCCCTCCTGCCAAGAACCCGCCCTGCGCCGCGACCCCGAAAGATCCCCGCGTACCTGAGACTCCGCGTGTCTGTGTGATGCCGTCTCCCGCGCCGTCGAGCTGTTCTGGCTGGCCGCGAGTTGCGCCACTCCCAAACGCCGAGGTCTCCAGTTCCAGCCATCTCTCTCGCAGCCGTGTGCGTCTGGCCAATCGTTCCGTTGTATTTGCTCCCCAGCATCCCCACACCGTGAACCACCACCAGCATGCACACCCACCCGCTCCCAGTGTCATGTCTGTGTTGCTCAATGGCATGTCTCAGTTGCTCGATCGCATGTCTCTGTCGCACACGTCTTCTCCGCAGCCCTAGACACACAAGCCAAAATGCAAGGCTTCCTCCATGTAACAGCCTTCCTCTGCACGCCGGGCGTTCCTGTGGCCTCCTTCTCCGATCGTCCTCGCCGCTCTGATCCGCAGTTGCTCCCCTGGCTGACCTAGACACCTGCCTGCTAAAACAGAAGCCCTGCATCAGCTCCTTGTCCTTCCACCGGCCATGCGCCCCGAACTCCGAGAACCCGTCGGGATGGCCCCAGGGGCCTCCCCCGATATGTGCTCTCCTGGCTGGAGATGCACGGCATGGGGTCGCCGGTCCACCCCCCAACTTGACTTACGGACACATGCGGTGCCGCCGGCAGCTCTCGGTGAGACTCGCTCCGGTTCTCCACCTTCCCGTCCCAAGGGCTGACCTGCAGTGAACAGCATGGAAGCATGACACCTCACCCATGGACTCCTGCTGCCTGGGACCCAAAAACTTGAGGTGCAAAGCACCCCTTAACTCCCCACAGGCACAAACCTGCTGCATTCCCCATCGCCTGACGTGCAGCCCGGCCCTCCTCGGCTGTTGCTCCCCAACCGTCGACTCCTGTACTCCATGAGCAGATGGGCCACACCAACCTAAGCCAGAAATACCCCTCTCTTGTGTTTCCCGCACACTCCTGGGTAGTCACGGGCTTGACCCACCTCACTCCATGCCGTCCTCTCCCTTGTGCTAAGGGTCTGCCTAGACAGCCATGCCCTGCAACGATAACATCTCCCCACCCGGACCCCTCGCCTTGTGCCGTGCTTGCCTCCCGCCATCTCCGGACAACACAGCTGCTCCTACCCTGCCCTGGCCTGCCCTGGCATCCTCCTCCTCTAACAAGAACCACATCACCACTAAAAGTCCTCCTCCACACACCACACAGCGACGACGCTCTACAAATGACAGACAAACCTGCCAACCCCCCCTCCTCGCGTTGGCCTCCGGGGATGTCCACTGTGGGGGGTGCAATGGGGGAACTGTGGGGACAGTGGGGAGGGGGAGTTCCCTTTCCACTATCGCACTTGCACTTAACGCTGTCCCGTCTCTTCCTCCTCTTCTCTTCCCTGCACAGGGCCAGGAGCAGTGCACGACGGCGGCAACGCGGCGTCCCGGGCGGCCGCCGGCCTCTGCCTCTGGGCCGCCCTCCTCGCTCGCCTCCTCCTCGACTTTTGATAAGGGAGCGGAGGGTCCCGGGAGGCCCCGCCGCCCCTCTCCCCCGCCGCGGGCTCGGCCCGCCGCGCCGCCCGGGGACTCCTCTCCGTGGGATGGGCGATGCGCCGGAGGATGGGCGGCGGCGCCCAGCGTCCGAGGATGGCCCCGTCTCCCGCGTGCCAGGATCGTTCTCGCCGCCGGTTACGCTGTACAGACCCCACCACGTGCCACCAGACTGTCACCCGCCACCGTCGCCCTGGGGAGGCGGTCCGGCACGGACGGGGCTCCCCGTGGCCGCTTGTCCCGGCCCCCTCATCTCCGACGTGGGGGGCACGGACCCATCGGGGTGGGAGCCGCCTGGAGCTGTCACCGGGGATGTCCGTCTCATCGTCTTGCTAAGCCGCCTATGCCCAAAAAGGCCCCCAGGCTGCGGCCCCCTGGCTCAGCCTTCAGCCTTCTCGCTCCTGAATGTCAGTTCATGCCGCCAAAGTCCCCGATGTCGCCCCAACCCGCCGACCAGCCTGGCGGGGTGGCCCCACTGGGACGCTCACTGGCCCTTTCCGAGAGGATCGCCCGACACAACTCATCCTTCAAAGGCCGCGCACCTCCCGCTACTCTTTCTCCCAGCTGACATCGTAGCCCGCCTCCCCAAAACCCCCTCTCCATCCCGAGGGCGCCAGGCTGCTCTCCCAGGAACGTGAGCCTTCGAGGCCGCACACAGCCTTTAAGGGGTTCCTCCTGCCTCGTGTTGCAAACTGGCACATCAAAAGCACAGCACCACCAACGCTGGGCGGCGCTAAACGACACAGACGAACACCGGGTGACAAGCCCCCTTTCCTACGGCTCCCGTGCTCCCAGCCATCCCAACGCACCCGGAGGGGACGGGACGGGACGGCGCGCTGCCGACCTCAACGGCTACGCCTCGGCTGCTGCGTCCCTCCCCGGTCCATCTCTCGGCGTGGCCACCCGCTGTCATTCAGCCCAGCATCTCTGCCTCCCCGGGGACAGCAGCAATGCAAGAGCCTACCCTGAGCTGCGACATCCATGCTTTTCTCACGCCCACCACATGTCCCTGCCCGAGGAGAGTCCAATTTGACCCTGCGGAGGCTCAGCCTCCATCCATTTGGTGCACCAGCACAGCACGGCCGATGACGGCTCCTGTGCGCCGAGCTCGCTGCTTGCCGATTCTCCCTGCCGCATCACACCATCGACACCACAATGGATGCGCCCGCACTCTACCCTCTCCTTCCCCAAACCGCCCTGGGGGAGACACCCCATTCCCTGCCGCCCATAATAGCAGTGGCGTGGCCTCCCTCGCCGGGCACGTGGCGGCGGCCCCGAGCCCTCCTGCCCTCCGAGGCCACTCGGGAACGCTTTGGGGCCACGGTCTGGGGACGGACCCTCCTGTCCTGCTCCCGAAAAGTCACCCTCTACCGCAACTCTACAGCGACGCGCCGAGCGAGCACACAAAGCATCCCCTTACCCTGACCAGATGCTCCCCCCTGCCTTGGCCTTTCTTTCTCGTTCTGTAAGCGAGACGGCTGAAGAACCATGGCCTCACGCACGCTGTCTTTCCCCTGCAAACTCCGCCGCTGCCGAAACCTCCTTGCCCCGCCATCCCGCTTTCCATGGATGCCAGGGAGCTGGGCTGACGCTCCTCGGCACATAAGATAGAAAAAAAAACCCCAACGCTGCAACGGACCACCGCCCCATCCTCTGTGCGGTCGAGACCCCCTCCTCGTCCCCTCAAAGGGCCACCAGGACCCACGCTGAGCAGCACGTGGCACAAGGCTCTCGCCAAAAAAAAAA
>VUYV01000129.1:0-46527 GCA_008711295.1 Anarhynchus alexandrinus
AGATGATCTCCAGAGGTTCCTTCCAATCCCTACTGTTCTGTGTTTTTGTGTTTCTGTAATAGCACTGCTTGATAGAGAAAGCCCTGGGTATCTCAAGTGGGAGGAACATGATTTCTTTGTCCATTGACATTCAAATTACACCTGTATAGTACCTTAGGCGACTGAATCTCTGTCGGTTGAACATGTATATAAAGGTTCATAATGTATCTCTTACGATTTATCAAATTAGGTCAAGAAATACCTATTCAGAATTCCTGGTATACATCTTTCTTGGGGGGATTCAAAAGTTACTCAGGAAAAGGTTCATTTCCTTCTGTTCTGATGGTGAAAGTTAATTATGGTAGATAGACTACTGTTGTCTTCTTTAAGAGAGTGAACAAGTCTATAAATATATATAAATATAGTCTATAAATATAAACTCAGGATGCAAGTATTTCAAATCATTTTAGTCTTAAACATACATCTTATATATGCAGTGTTTGAACAATCTTCCACATTGCTGCTTACATACGTGTAGCTACATTTTATTTTCTCATTTAATGTCTTATCTTAATCCTAGGTAATGAAAATATTTGGATGGTCATCTCTTCTTTAGAAGGGAAACAAACAGTGTAAACATACAAACAAACAAGAATGAGGGACTAACAAGTGAGCATTAAAATCAAAGAAAGGAAGGAGAAAAGAAAGAGAATTTAAGAACAATCCTAAAGTAGCCTGGAAAAATGAGAAAGAAAATAGAAAGACAGCAGTCTGTAAAAGAAAAATGGATCAGCGTGTGTGTAAGACAAAGCAAGTGATGGGGAAAGAACAACAAAGCAGAACTGACTGAAGTAGGATTTGAAAGGGAAACTTCAAACACCTCAAGGTCTCAGCATGTGGGCTTTTTTTATTACTTTTTTTTAAACACCTTCGCAAGGAAACAGAGGAATTTTGTTTGCAATGTTGTCATAAAAGAAAAAGTATAAATCTGCCAAAACCAACAAGTTGTCTTGTATTGTGTGCATATTAGAATAAAGTAAATCTGGGGATGAACCCAGCTTGATTTCATTAGGATGCATTTACAATAACAACAACAGTAGCAGAAAAAAACAACCAAGGTTTTTAGAGGAAGAGGTAAGAAAGAGGGGTGATAAATGAAGAATTAAAGATTTTTCTTTTTCTAGAAAGAAAAAAAGACAGAGTCCAAAAGAGAGGGAAAAAGATAAAAGAAGATAGAAAGCTAGGAAAAAAAATGAAATGCAAATATTACTCTGGGGGAGGGGATGGAGGGGGTGGAAGAGGATAAAAAGAACTACTCTAATCATCTACCTATCCATTTTTTAATTTATGAATTCGCTCATCCATCTTAATCTCATCACAATATCACATCTGAGTGCCTAAAGGCCAGAGAGGGTTTAATTTCACCCCTCCTCCCCAACAGGCAACCAAGGGACGATGATATCAAGTCATTATTCCTACTTAGCAGTTCGCCGCTGCTTTTCCTATGATAGGAAGAAAATTGATCTGCAATGGAGCATTCGGTGCGTGGATCCCAGTTCAGCAATATCTGCTTTTGGAAGTGTGCACCGTTGCCCCGGGTTGTTTACCTGAACCGTGAAAAGAGACCAGCCAAAATAGACGGCATGGATCTGTGCAACTTCTCCTCGCGTCTCTCCTTTCTCTAAAGCCCACACAAATCACATTGTAGTTACCATCCATACTACTGCTCATTTTTTTGGTGGTAAAACGTTGTCCCTGCCCTTTTACACACAGGTAGGATGAACACTAGAGAAGGGATATGGCCTCTCAGGGTCAAAAAGAGCAAAGTTTTAGGAATGAGACAAAACCCTCTGACCTCTGAAATGCTTATGAGTGTCAAGAAGTCTGGTTTTAAGAGTGCCTATGTTCTTTTTCATCGTATCTTGCCCAGTATTTGATATTCATTATGATTACTTCGGCTGATGCAAAATTCTTTTGAGTCGTTGCAAAAGCAGAGGAGAAATGGCAGTTTGAAAATAATGAAGCATTTAGCTAAAAGTGATATTAACACGCAGTTACTTTATTCATAGAATCATAGAATCATAGAATGGTTTAGGTTGGAAAGGACCTTGAAGATCATCGAGTTCCAATCCCCCTGCCATAGGCAGGGACACCTCCCACTAGACCAGGTTGCCCAAGGCCACGTCNAAAATTCTTTTGAGTCGTTGCAAAAGCAGAGGAGAAATGGCAGTTTGAAAATAATGAAGCATTTAGCTAAAAGTGATATTAACATGTAGTTACTTTATGGTTTTAATATTCATGGATAGTCAAAACCAGTTGCACATTCATTCAGAAACCATTCTTTTTTCTTTTTTTCTTTTTTTTTTTTCTTTTCTTAATAACTCCTAAGACCCATGTTTCTATGAAGGGTTTGTCTTACAGATTCATGAACAGCATTATTTATACACCTAAGCTCCAATGACCTCCCATACAGATGTCCTCAAACAAGAAACAAACAGGATAAGAAATATTGAGGGGAAGAGGGATTAGCTTTGAGAAGTATTTTGTAACATTGAAGAAACTGTCCTTGTGATATTAATGGAATGAAGGTTAGCATTACGATAGGGAAGACAATAAATAAATAGAGATAAAAGTAATCCCAGGTTATAATCCTATTATAAACTTTTCCAAAAGGTAGAACATTTCTCCAGACCTTTCCAGAATGTGGGAGGTCATATTTCAAGAAAAGATAGGTAAAGTGTGGCATCTTCATTAACACTTATTTTACTTTTGAGATTAACAAAAATTAATCAGACTAAATTAGCACCATGGTGCTGTCAGATGCAAAGAAGGTCAAAGGCTTCATGATCACTGTTAGAAAACTGGCAACAGAGAAAATTAGAGCTTTAGTGGCATTTATAAGAACATCTGTTCTGGGATCCCTGGAGCTGGCAGTGCGGCTTTGTGTATCTGCAGAGAGGTAATTAGCACCATGGTGGACACCAAAATATCAGAAAGAAAAACTAAGACTCCATGGTCAACAGAAGAGACATCTTAACACTAGAGATATCAGAGTTCATAACCACCACCCAACTGCTGATTTGGTCAGGTACAGCCTGTGATTAACCCAGGCAAAAGGAAAGACTTGACCAAGCAAAGCAGCAGCTGAAACCCAGAATGTCTGTGGTAGCTCTCCTCTGTGATTCATGTGCTGGAAGAATGGTAGGGAGATATTTGCCAGCTTCATGAAGATGCTACCGAGGCTGCAATCAGAAATCCCTTAATTTCTGCACAACAAAATACCACTTTTCCTGGAAAAAGAGTTGTGATGAATTCCCACCTAGAAAAGAGAGCACCATGGCACTAAAAAAAAATAAAAAGCTGTAGGGCCAACCAGGCTTAGTTTTCAGGTAGTCACTGTGAACAACTGCACTAATCACCTTTTTCATCATCCGTACAATGATCTCGGTGCTGCCATAGCTACTGGCCTTATATGAGTGGCAGACGGCATTTTCCCGTTCATGTTGTCTACATTCCCTGTAACTTGCAAAGTTCCAAGGGAAATGTACTGGTGAACTGAGTCTTCTTTTCAACCACCATATAAACACTTCTTAAACAATGAAATCTCAACAAAGTTCTTTTTATATTTTTTTTTGTGTGTTCAAAAATAGTATTTGCCAAAACATTAATCAGATTTATTTATCTGCTTTCTGGGATAAACTAGATATAGAAACAAGCCTGCTATAATGTGGTGCATGATATTTTGTTGTAAAATAATAATCAGAAAGCTTTTTTATTACGTACCAGAAAAAGAAGGCTAGGTCTGCAGAGAATACAGATAATGATTTTAGGAAGGGAAAGGTTGAAATCCAAAGAGCAGGGCAAGATCAGAAAATAAATGGGAAACTGTGTCTACTGTGGAAGAAGACATGAAAATAAATTGAAGCTTGGGGGAAGGATGGAAAAGAAAAGGACAAAACTAATAATTTATTTACCAATTCAGTCATTTAAAATTCTAATTTATGTACCCATGTATCTCACTCTATGCTGTGTGTGACAAAACTTTCATCAATACAATATAAAGACATCAAGTGCTTGAGCTTTGTCCTCCTCTCCCCTGGTAGCACTGAAGGATATTTTATTAATCATTGCTCCTGCTTCAGATCTCCCCCTCCTGAAGGTGAGGAGGCAGTGAAAAAGCTGAGGAGGGGTTGTTATTTTCGTACTTGGCTCTGATCTCTTTCCTTCAGACTGCCACCAGAAATGGGTTTGGAAATAGCTAAAGAGAAATGTGCTCATTGGAGAAATGAATTTTACCAGAGCTTCCTCATCAGGTGAAAAAAAACAAACACCATAACCACCACCACCCCATCCCCCAAAAAAAAAAATTTAAAAAAAACCAAAACACCACCACCACCACCACCAAAGAATCCCTCATTTATTTCAGGAGGTTTTCTTTTCATGGATAAAAGACCAAAAGGGCTATTGCTGTGTGACTCTTCTAATCTTGGTCCACGCTGGCAGGGTGCACAGCCGTAGAGCAGGGTGGTGCTGCGGCGTGAGCATGGCGGTTCCCATCTGCTTCCCTGCAGAACTACACAGGCAGGGCTCTCAAGGGACTTTGGGGTCTCTCTTGACGCAGAACACACAGCACTGGACATTATGGTGGTCTTAGTTTTACAGTACGTTGTACTGCGCCTCCAAATGCTGCCTTTATGAGTTTAATCATCCTCCTCTCCTGCTCTGCAGTTTGACCCCACTGTTTACACACGCTAATAATAGCACTTCATATTGCACAGTGCATTCATCTATTAACGTATATTTCATTGTAAAAAATGGTTTAATATATTGGTTTCAAACGTTATATTCACTCCTTATCTAATATGGTTAAATAGCGATTTCAAAGTATTTTATAAAGGTATTACTCCTATGTTTCAAACACTGGAGCTGATACCCTCCAAGGCAAAGTGAATCACCCTCTTCATTAGTTTTATAGATGGGACTGAAACTCTCACCATAGTGATTTATAATCTAGCATTATCTAACTACCTGCAGAGAGGATATACAGCATAAAAATACTCGAGCTAAGCTGAGAATTTCAGAGTAAAATCATCTAACACATTATCTGATGTGACGTGGCAGGATTTGTTGAGGAACATATTTATTCAACTGCACGTGAAACTTCATAGTAACATAAAATATTAAAAAAGAACAACCTTAGAAACAACTCACAACTACTCAAAGCAACAGTAAATCATATAAAAAGGCAAAATCGTGATCAGAATGGTCAACTCAACAAAGAGGAGATTTTCTACAGCAGACAGGTAGATCAATGTACCTACCTCTGTTTACATTGTAATCACCACCTTAGTAATCCAAAGCAAATGAGTGTAAAATATGTTTTGATCAAAAGGATCCATTTTAAAGAGGTATTTAACCACTACATTGCTGTATACATACTAGAAACTTAACACAAATAAACCTGATTCAGAATATAATTTGATTACATTAATTGGCTGTATGTTTCCATATCTTAATTTTCCCTCAGAATACCTTTCAGCTAGTTTTTCATGTTTAGAAGCATATTCTGTTCATATGTCCCACCAGGTATAGCTTCTACAACATCTGTTTCATCCAATTTTAAGCTTCTCAGGTGAAAGATCCTTTAGCAGAGAACTGATATTTGTGAGCTCTTTAAATTTTGTCTCTGGTTTAGCCCCATTTTCTTCAATTGAAACATTATCATAAAACTGTCAGTCTTAAACTGATAATCTGAAATCACAAAGCATCCTGTACTTGATGTATTATTTAAGTTCATTTTTTTTTTCATTTCAATGCATTCTTACTCTCACGTTTTATTAAATAAGTTCCAGGGAGCAAGAGTGATGTAGAAAAAAAGGCAAAACCGCATGTTATTTCAGATGTTCTGAAATGTTAAGGAAGTCTAATCACAGAAATCTCTGAAAGATGAAAGCTACTGACTAAGAAAAAAGGCAGTGAAACAATACATGTATAAAAGTCTTGATTCCAGATCTGTTACAGGAGAATATTTCTCTCAAGCTATAATATGAGGCATGGAGTCATGTTTTCCAAACAGCATTTAAGATGCTGGCAAAACATCCTGAATGCCAATTTCAGTTTTGAATTGACTACGATCAGGATGATAGAGTGTATGGAAGGATACGCCCCAGCTACAACTAAGGATACTGCAACTTTTACAACATCTTTACTTTGAGAAGTCGACAGTATCAACAGAATTTGAGCTGTAAAACTGGAGAGGTACAGGATCAGGAAAGAAATAATGGATTTAATGGCAGTTAGGTGAACATCTATCAAAGGATCCCTGAAAGTATCTACGTAATATTGCATCTTCTTTGTGTGTTTACATAGAGAAGTAATTAATAGGGCTGAGGATACCACAGATAATACCAGAGGAAAAAAGCAACCTACAAAGTAAAGAAGAAGTAGGTAGAGATGCGAACTGTCCCAGTCAGTGATATGTGCTGTGCTATTTTCTCTACAATTCCCCGTCGAGCTGCAGAGGTAAGTGCTGGGTGTAATCCACAGTAAAGGAAGAGAAGTCACGGAAGAGATCACCAACGATCCTAGAAGCAGCCATGGGACCATCCCAGCTATTCTGAGCTTGATTTGCAGCAACAGCCGTTGGGTGACATTGATTATTTTTACACAGTAGAGTACATAGAGCCAGGTACTGAACCACAAACTGGCATGGTTTACAAACATCCATACAGCACCAAAAGCTTTGTACACAGAAGCCAACTTAAACTCATCTGCAAAGTAGAGACTATGAATGTGCATCAGTATGGTCATCTGCAAGATAAATCTTGATGTGCTTAGAAAGATCAGGATCATATTGGCGGAAGACATTTTTTTGCTTTTGATCCAGTTAATGATATTAACAGCTGTAATAAATCCATTTCCAATAACTCCAACAACAACTTCAATAGCCACAATACTTATTGAAAGAATAAGAACTGGTGGCAACATCTTGCTGCTTTTGTCACCTGTGCCTGATAAGCTTGTGGAGCTGTGCAAGAGGTTGAGCAGACCTGATGGGATCTGACTAGCCCCAGCTCCAGCCTGCTCACCTTATATCTAGGAACAAAAAGACATTTGAAAATGATAGCGGAAAATGATTGTTGATGTTCTTCCTGAATGTGCAAATCAGAGAAGGATTTAATAATTAATTCTAACTGTTTACATGCATAAGATTTGCCTATGCTTTTCCCTAGGGATGTGGGATAGCCACCTGTATTAACCTCCCCATCTTTTGTCCAATTGTCTGTATTCCCACCTAGAATGACAGAGAGCTTTGTGGCTCTCTGGTTACAACTGTAACCATGTGGAAAGGGATGTGTCGTGCAACCCAACACAGGAGCAGCGTATGTCAAGAGTTAGCGAGAGCTCTTATATCACAACCATTATCTTTCATACTGCTTTGAAGGTCTGTCAATTATAACTACACCAGGCAGTAGCAACCATTTTAACATGAAGAATATTGTACAGCCTTCAGCCCTATTTTAGCAGAGGACTCTAGACAACAAGATGGTATTTACCCAAGGGTTACTGCTCCATATAGCTGTCCACTTCTTATATGTTGGATCTTGTATTGGTCACATATATGAGATCAAAAGATGACAGTGACCAGTTGTGTGATAAGCAGTAGTGACAGGCTAGTGAAGCAGAGCAGTCCATCCAGCAGAACCCTGTTAAAAGCCCTACCTTTCCCAGTTGCTTTCACTGTCCTGACCTCTGTCCCACCTCCATGCCCCAGAGAAGTTTTTTCCTCTAGACAGCAGATCTAGACCTGTTCTGCTTTACGGAGTGAAAGTTTATCACCCATCTACACACCTAAGTCAGCTGTGGCTAGATGCTGTAATGGGCACAGCAGTCCAGAATAGAGGGTGGGGCCCATTAATCTGCATCCTCTATTAGTGCTTATTTATAGAAACATAGAATCACAGAATGGTTTGGGTTAGAAGGAACCTTAAAGATCATCTGGTTCCAGCTGCCCTGCCATGGGCAGGGACACCTTCCACTAGACCAGGTTGCCTTTTCAGTTATAAAGAAATAGGTCTGTGTTTACTGAACAATTTGTCCTCATATTCTCAGCCCCAGGCCCATTAATCCGATCTGTGAATACAGTATTGGCACATGAATATTGTCAATACATTCTTTCTTGAATTAGAGAAGTACAAGACAAGGAACTGCTGGAGAGTGTCCAGCAAAGATCTACTAAGATGATTAGGGGATTGGAGCATCTCTCTTATGAGGAAAGGCTGAGGGACTTGGGGCTTTTCAGTCTAGAGAAAAGAAGACTGAGGGGGGATCTTATCAATACTTATAGATACTTAAAGGGAGGGTGCCAGGGGGATGGGAACAGTCTTTTTTCAGTGGTGCCCAGTGACAGGACAAGAGGTAACGGGCATAAACTTGAGCATAGGAAGTTCCATCTAAACATGAGGAAGGACTTCTTTCCTTTGAGGGTGGCAGAGCACTGGCACAGGCTGCCCAGAGAGGTGGTGGAGTCTCCCACTCTGGAGACATTCCAAACCCGCCTGGACGCTGTCCTGTGCAACTGCTGTAGGTGCCCCTGCTCTGGCAGGGGGTTGGGCTGGATGATCTCTAGAGGTCCCTCCCAACCATAACCACTCTGTGATTCTGTGATTCTGTGAAACAAAAAATGAAGACTTTGACAACAGGGAAAGAAGCAGCTGAGATCATTTGGCTGCTGGAAAAATTCTGGAAGCTCTTTAGCATTAAAATATTTATTATTTTTGTGGGAAAGTTGACATTCACTTCTGGACTCCATTTCTCAACAGAGTAAAATGACTCGAAGTAAAAGTTAGACCAAGCTTCTAATCTGAATATGGTAAAAACTGCCAATTTGTTTTACTGTTTACCATTACGTCCAAGCTTCAAGTTTTTGTTTAATTGTTCAAAAAAGAAACAGCTAACTTAAATTGGTATAAGTGCATTTCTTCATTAACTTATTGAAATGAAAATGTGGATGTAAAATCTCCACAGCTTTTTTTTTTTTCTGTCAATACTTCCTTCTTATTAAATATATATTTCAGTTCAGGTCCTAGTAATCACAAGGACTAGGAGCTTTGCTTTCCTTCAAAAGAGAGCTTACTTTCTTCATCATAACAATGCAAATTAAAAAAAAAAACCAAACATTGAGACATGTTTACAAAATATTTTATAGCAGTTCCACATTCTAAAAATCCCAAGGGAAAAAACAAACTAACAAACCTAAACTAAGAATACAGTGGTATGTTTACTTTTTCTATCATGTTCTTCACCAAAAGTATTCAAAATAGTGGAAAAGTCACATCTTACTAAGGAAAAAAGTGATAAAGGAAGTGTAATTCAATGCCTACAGTGTATTTTAAAGTTATATGCATAAAGCTTCCTGTACACAGAATATGCATTACATAATTACAGTAGTCAGTTACCTCAAAAATGTAGTCATTAAGTTACTCAAGGGAGCATGACAATAACACTTCCTTTTTATGCACTTATAAAAAACAGCACTGCAATTATAAAGTAGAAGAAACTACAATGGAAGATATAATACAGAAAAACACATGACTAAAATGAATTCTTTGACGTTCCAACAAACAGTTACAAAATTCTATTCTGTCTTCATATACACTATCAAAAATGAGAATTTCAAACAAAACAATATCTAATCTTTACCTACCCATTTCTTTTTCCTCTAAGCAAGGCCAAAAATGGGAATAACTACTTGAGACACAAAAGAACATTCCTGCCTTGAGGACTCCTGCCAGTCCCTCTAGAAAGAAGCCATCACACAACCTGTGCACGCTGGTAGTACTTAAGTCTTCACAACTCAGGTGAAGAAAACAGCCTGTCCCTCAGTGCTCTGTCAGGGACCTATGTCTAATGTGCTCTGCTCTGCAATGGCTTCTATATAAATATTTCTCTTGGTTTTGTCTCCCAGTAGCTCAAGAACTTCCTGGTGGACTGTACTGGTACTATCATATTCAGAGATTCTCCAGAAGATAGTCTACTCACAGATGCTGTGACACACACCTGCAAGCACCAAGACGCAAAGGGACAATTTATGGGGAGGCAGCAACCAGGACATGACCACATCTGATGCTGGCTCTAATTTGACCCCAGACACAGTGACCAGGTTGTCCACTGAAGAACATCATAGTCTAACCTCCTGGTATGAAGCTCCTTGAATTTTCTTGTTCCCCTTCTTGCCCTTTCCTAACCTCACAATTTAGTTGCAACATGCTTTTGCAGAAAGCTGAGTGAGGATACTGAAACGTGGTGGTAGTCTGAGCACCCTACATAAGTGAATCATGTCTAAAGGGCATGTACACTGCAGACAAGCCAGACCAGGTTTTTACTGAGTACCACAAATCTGTGTACTTTAGGTGTCATCCTCAATATGCTGAACTGTAATGGCAGTGTAAAATGAGACAGGAATGGCATTGACTTGTGGTGGGTCACTGTGTAAGTGTGAATAGGACCCTTTAGTCTGGGAACCTTCTCTGAAGAAATCCCTGACAGCAACCTGAGATGTAGAAGTGATCTCATGGATTATCCTCATGCTGTTGGAAAGAAAAAAACCTACAAGGTGGTTCGTTTTGTTTCTTCTCCATTCTAACAAGTCTCAAATTCCTAAATTTATAACAGTGATTTATAAATACACAGATTTGGAGGTGAATGGAGTCTATAGCACAGAAGGACAGTGTGCATCAAGAATTTCATGCTGTAATCACAGATGTGTCGAGAGCACCCTCAGCAAGTTTGCCGATGATACCAAGCTGTTTGGCGAGGTAGACACGCTGGAGGGGAGGGATGCCATCCAGAGGGACCTGGACAGGCTGGAGAGGTGGGCCCAAGCCAACCTCATGCAGTTCAACAAGGCCAAGTGCAAGGTCTTACATCTGGGTCGGGGCAATCCCAAGCACAATTACAGGTTGGGCGGGGAATGGCTGGAGAGCAGCACTGAGGAGAAGGACCTGGGTGTGCTGATCGACGAGAAGCTCAACATGAGCCAGCAATGTGCGATTGCAGCCCAGAAGGCCAACCTCATCCTGGGCTGCATCAAAAGAAGTGTGGCCAGCAGGGCAAGGGAGGTGATTCTGCCCCTCTACTCCACTCTCGTGAGACCCCACCTGGAGTACTGCGTCCAGCTCTGGAGTCCCCAACATAAGAAGGACATGGACCTGTTGGAGCGTGTCCAGAGGAGGGCCACGAGGATGATCCGAGGGCTGGAGCACCTCTCCTATGAGGAGAGGCTGAAGGAGTTGGGGCTGTTCAGCCTGGAGAAGAGAAGGCTCCGGGGAGATCTTATTGCGGCCTTCCAGTACCTAAAGGGGGCCTACAGGAGAGCTGGGGAAGGACTTTTTACTGGGGCATGGAGTGATAGGACGAGGGGGAATGGCTTGAAACTGGAAGAGGGCAGGTTTAGATTGAACATTAGGAAGAAGTTTTTCACTTTGAGGGTGGTGAGGCACTGGAACATTAGGAAGAAGTTTTTCACTTTGAGGGTGGTGAGGCACTGGAACAGGTTGCCCAGAGAGGCTGTTGAGGCCTCATCCCTGGAGGTGTTCAAGGCCGGGCTGGACATGGCCTTGGGCAACCTGGTCTAGTGGGAGGTGTCCCTGCCTATGGCAGGGGCGTTGGAACTCGATGATCTTCAAGGTCCTTTCCAACCTAAACCATTCTATGATTCTATGATTCTGTGTTTAACTTTTCAGAGAATATTTTATAATATGAAAAATCCTCAGCTTAATCTATTTCTATTTGGAATAAATTATGATTAATGACAATTACTGCAAACATTTAGAATTAACTACTACTTAGATTGTAGGATTCTTGAATTCTCAATTATGTAGTCAGGACATGTTAACATAAGTTTAGCAACAAAACCAGAACTCAATATTTTTAAAAACACTTACACAAGCATATGTCCTCGGGTATATGAAATCAGACATACAGATTCACTTTGGTCTCCACAATAAGACCAGCAGCAATCTGTGTGAAGTGAGGATTGTAAGGAAGGAAATGATGTATTCTGCGAAGTACAAGGAAAGATATAAAAGGTTGTCCTAGTTTGAGCAACGCAGGATTAATTTCTTTTTCAGTAATTTTATTTTTCAGTAAGGTCTTTTCTAATGCTAGGGAAAACTGCATTTTTAGAAGACTCTAGTGCCTGAATTTGTGAAAATATTTACTTTATAGCCAGCTATGGTATATGGGTTTCAAGGTCTCAGTGTTTTCGAGCTTGCCAGGTGCAGGGATGTGGAGGAGCAAGACCTGCGCACTTGACCCAAGCTGGCCAACAGGACTATTTCATACCAAGAACGTCACATTCAATATAAATTAGAAAGCTTTCTGAGGAGGTGTGTTGTTTTTTTTTCTTCTATGATGGCTGCTGTCCTGAGAACTTCTTGCCCCGGTGCTGGACCCCTGAGCCCTTCCCTTCCCCCCGAAGCCGTAGCGCTCGCAGTGTCCGACATTTGCTGTCCCCTGCTGGGAGTGCACAGCTTCTTACTGATAGAATGGGCTGAGTATAATCTTTTTAAATTTTATATTGGTATCAGGATCAATATTGGTTCTTTAGCATTATTAGTGTTAATTATTTAGTATTAGTCTATTAAATATGTTTGTATTTCAACCTTTGGGTTTCCTTGTTTTTTTCCCGATTGCCCTTCCCAGGTGGGGAGGGGTCATCTAGTGATAGAATAATTGTCTAAATGACATTAAATTGTTTTGGGTTCTTCAAACCATAACAAGGGTTTGCACAACACAGATAAGGTTGTCACATTAAGGCTCTTTCGTAGACTTCCTTTTGAGCTACAGAATTAATGGTCATGATCAGACTAGGTTTAATTGGCAGAGGAGACACAAGAGACCCTAGAATATGTCAGAGTTCCTTGAATTTATCCTCTGGTGAATTTATAAAAGCAGCTGAGCCACAGACTAAAGCAGAGACTAGCAATTATTAAAAATAATCATAGTACAATGTTAGTGTGACACAAATGGTAAATACCGGAGAGAAGTGTCTGAATTTATACAATATTTTCCCTTGCAAGATAAATCTCGCTGTACTCAGAGAAGTCAGGTTCAGCCTATAGTGCAACAGCTTTCCTCTTTTGATTCATGCATTCCAATTAACAACAGCAATAAATACACTTCCCACAATCCCTACAATGATTTTAATTGTTGAAGTAGTTAGAGACATTATTACAGCACAGCAAACAGTTTCTGACTCTTGTAAAACACTGCCTGTTCAGCTCATACAAAGATCCACAAAACACCAATTAACTGGTATCTGGTTAATCTTTTGGCATTTTACTCAGAGCAAGAAGCGTATGAATATGATACTGGAAGATTTATTTCCGGTATTGTTCAGGAAGATGTGTATCTTGGAAATGTCGCTGATGTATCATCCAATTACAGCCACTGTTTCACAATTTTTAGAGAGAAGTAATTGTCTATGGCTGGATTGGGGATAGGAAAAATTAGAACATGTTCAATAAGACTGGCATAGAGTTGTTGCTGTTATTTTTGGAAGCAAGAGCTTGGATTCTGGCGTGACATCACAGGTGGTTAGACTGCTACCACCCTTCATTATCCTCATTCATCTCTCTGCATGCTGAGAGATGTGTTTTTTGGTGTTCTCGTCAACACCAATACAAATTTGAATCAAATTTCAAAATTTCTAATGTGATAGCTCCAGCACATTCAGAAAAAAAAACCCGAAACCGAAACACAACATGTTAGAGATGGACATGTAGAAAGTCTGTGCAGCTGAACTCCCTTCCAATCTGAGAGCCAGGGCTCCCATCTCATGGAGACATAGACAAGTAAAGGCTGGTCCATGACCCAGAGTGAGATGAGGATGACATCATGACATCATGAAATAAGGATGAGGATGACATCATCATAGGGAAGCAGTCCCATGCCTGGCAATTTAAATTTAACCTTAATAGTCTATTCTTGCAACAGTAGAGCTGGCCGTTAGCCCAGAGTGCTCTAGATCACCAAACTAACTGCAGTGCCTTGGATCCTGCAGTCTCCCTCCTGCCTCCTGTCTAAAAGCAAGAGAATACCCAGCTGCAATCTTGGAATTTAATTTGGGGATTATACTTGCAGAGAAAAATCTTGGAAGAATTTGAACTTTTTACCCACATCCTACTGACATTATAGTGTTGGGTTTGACAAATGTTAACCATTTGCTGACAGCTAGTGTGTTATTCTACCACAACTGAATTAGAGGACTTGCAAAACAGGCCAAATACTCAAGAAAGAATATTAATGCGACAGTACACATTCCATTTCTTAATGAAGGGAGTCAAGGAGATGACAATAACTTATTATTGTTTGCTCACGCTCTGTGATGGAAAAAAAAAAAAGGAAAAATATTTTATTTTAATTTGGAGGAAGGACACTGCTTCCTGGGCCATCAGAGTAAATTTAATTCCACTGGAGTAAGTGCCTACAAGAGCCTCATGACATTTGTTCACCTCTGTATCATGAGCTCCTTAGCAAATAATCTTTTTACAGCCCATGGTAAATTGTACACAGCATTTATAACGCATTGTATCATTAAGTCCAGCTCTGATTGAAATCTCTGAGCACTGGCGTAAGATAGTGAAGTACTACTGCTACTAAGAACTTATGGGAAAATAATTGACTAAAGCAAAGCATGGGAGCGCATTTCCTGTATAAGATGCAGAAACAGGACTGCAAAAGAAAACTTGAAAAGAAAATTGTATAGGAGAGCCATCAACATCTGGGTTTAAGAAGTGTGCCCAGAAGCAGCATTCTTGGCTCTCTAACGGGCTGTTTGCTTCTGTGACACTTTCCAAAATGGTTTATCAAGCGTTCATCACGTATTTGACAAGATATAGAAGGCTTGTGAACCTTAATAAAATTTCCTGCATCTGGTAAACAACAGTAAATTATGCTGTCATTTAACACATTCCTGACTTCATATTGTACAAAGAAATAATGTTGCAAAATATCTCAAAAAATGTGTGTGAAAGGGTGATAATCTTTTTTACCATTAATTTGCAAGTTGTCATGCTGTTGTCATTATTGTACTGGGGATAATGTACTGTTAATTTCAGTACAACACAGTTTTATTTTCTTTTTTAAGAAGGCCATTGTCAAAATGGAAGATCCATGAGACACAGCTAATGGAAAGAGCCCTCTAAAATACCTGTGAGAGGTCAAAAAGATCAAACGATTTAACACAGATCAAAAGGAAGGTGTAACTACAATTTTAAGGAAGTAAGTATGCTTGTACACCCCAAAAGGAAAGAGCAGGAGATAGAAACAAACTAATGACTGTTATTAGTTTCTTCTTGCCATGAACAAAAAGAGTTTAATATATACATTCATTAACTCAAGGCAGATGAGTTTATGGTTTATACCATGCAAAGCATAAAAGGAAATCCGTTCACTTCCCAAGTAATGCTGGATGTTACCTGCACCACTGCCTCTCATTTCCTCCTTTCATTCCCCTCTAATTTATGTCATCCTCTGCCTAAGAGGACCACTTTTAATACACTGGAGGTTGATATAACTCCCGCCCAAATCCGCTTTCCCAAAAAGCCTTACCAAAACCTCGCCCATATCACAGAATCATAGAATGGTTTAGGTTGGAAGGGACCTTAAAGATCATCGAGTTTCAACACGCCCTGCCATGGGCAGGGACAACTCCCACTAGACCAGGTTGCTCAAAGCCCCATCCAGCCTGGCCTTGAACACTTCCAGGAACGGGGCATCCACACCTTCTCTGGGCAACCTGGGCCAGTGTGTCACCACCCTCAGAGTGAAAAATTTCTTCCTAATATCTAATCTAAATCTCCCCTCTTCCAGTTTGAAACAATTACCCCTCATCCTACCACTACATGCCCTCGTAAGAGACCAGTGTAAGAGACCAGAAGATTGCTCACCTTTCCCCTACCTAATTCAGCTGATGAAAGAACTAGCTTCTCATCTCTACTTGTGCCTTCCTCAGTGGCACATAAAGGACTACTCAAAGCTTTCTTTACTGCCCCTAGAGATGAATATTGTGTAAGCTGGGTCAACAATAAAGCCTTTTGTTTTCATCTCCATATCAACATTGTGAAATATTGCTGTCTGCAGCCTTAGTTACATCCGTATCTGATCTTTGTTAGTATGACCAGAAGAGCTCCTCTGGGCTGAGTTTGTTTCATAATGTATTGCATGGCATCAGTCAGAAAGCTTAATATGTTATAAGTTATAATAAACATTGCTCTTTAGGGAAAGTTTTTCAATGAAAGCATATTTACCCTCAGTTTTCAGTTTCAATAACAGATGTATTTTTCTTGCCCTTATCAAAATAAGTAAAGATTTTTAATCATGACTGAATAATTTAAACTTCTTAGTTTGCCATTTTCATGGAGGTTCCCCTTGCATTCAGCTGAAGACTTGCAAAAATTTCAGTGATCATACACAACACCTAGAAGAAAAATCTCTAATTACCTCAGTCAGAGCAATAGACCTTGGTAACCTGCATTGCCTGGGGAACATGATGACATTTTATGCTTTGAAAAACCCAGTGTTGAATCACCAGGAAGACTGCAACTTAAATGTTTTTTTTCTTGTTAAGCAAGGGAAGAAAGGGTGGGAAAAAAAACTAATGTTGTCAGGAAGTTGATAGGAAAAGCAAATCAAAAGGAAGCTACGGTGTGTTCAATATTCCCCATTTTAGGCTACCAGCAATAAAGTTAAATGCCTGGATCACAGGATACAACAAAAAAAGATGCAAAGAAATAGGCAAGTCCCAAACTGCTTTTCAAAGATGTAGCAAACCCAATTTTAGCATATGAGTTCCGGGGAGATCAAGCATCTCAAGAAAATAACTTTTCAGTCCATTCAGGGACTTGCAGAGCTATAACTGCTCCATGTCTCACATGCACGGACAGTCTTTCACAACGTCAGAAGCCACCTTGACACCACTCTTACTGTTTGTTACAAATGCTTTGGAAGACCTCTTCTCCATACCCTAGTGTCACTAGACTTTAAAATAACCATTAACCAGTATCTACTTCCCAGGAATCTAGTACTGATGTTTGTTGGTAGACCTTCCCAATCATGCCATTTCTTGCTATTTAGAGTCACTACATCCAAAGGAATGCAGTTCTTTGCTGAATCAGATTACTCAACAATCACACTTTCTATAAAACAAGATTGAAGATATAAAATGCATTTGGTTTGCCCTGTTAAGGAAAATGTAAAATATTACCTTAAAATGAGACACAAAGTTGCAAAATTATAGAATAATTATCAAGCTTGTGTTTGACAATATAGTCTCCTTAATTGGTCCAGATTCTCAACGGATTTAGGAGATTTTCCTTTCTTCTTTTTCCTGTTCCAGGCATACTTTATCCTAAAGTCTGTCTGGCTAATCTGCTGTTAAAATTGGAATTGCTTTTCATGTATTTCTTAATAAGCCTGAAGGTTTAGAAAACTGCTTCACTCTTTCCCCAAACCATAGCTGCAAGAACAGCTCTCTTATTTTCCATGTCCATTAGATTTTATGGTTAGTGTGCTCCTTTCCACCCAGCTGGATTTTCCTGTTCACAAGTTGTCAAAGACTACAGTAAAACTTCATGCAAACTGGTCATTGCACTAAGCTCAGCTTACAAGTTGTGCTTAGCTTCACCCAGAGAATAAATAAACGTTTCTAACACAGGTGCTGGACTGTTACATTGGAGCAAATTTTCTGAGTCAATGTCCCTTATTCTATCTTGTGTTAGATTTCTGATATCCTGCCATCGCCAGCAGTTGTCTGTTTTGTGACCCCAGCTCGGAAATACCAATCTTAAAAGTTGTCCTTATTCATGACAGCCTTTTTGGCATACACCTGATATTAAGATTGCTTTTAGACTACCAAGACTTAAAGATAAGCACAATCATTATGACTGATTTTTATTATGACTTGAACAGTTTTATTTAGTCACAGTCCATCTAGATAAAGTGAATGAAACAGAACGCATCTCTTCATTTTCCCTACCACTCCAACTTTCTTCCTTCACTATCTATTCCCGAATCATGAAAAAAGCACTCAGGAGTGATTGCAATAAAAATAATGTCATTTAAAAGAAGATACATCTGGAGTGCTAAAAAATACTTTCAGCATCTTACAGTGCAGCAATGGAGTGAACAAAGGAGACACTGAAAAGTTAAATCACCTCTAAAATGACCCCCCCAAAAAAAGAATACTATCAAATAACATGTAGTTTTCTTAAGTGTACTCTTTATTGTGAGAACAGTGGGCACTGAATCAAGTTAGTAACTGCCATCTAGTGTAGGACTGGGTTTCAATGTCCATGTCTACATATGCCTAAATGCCTAAGTGCCTAAATCATAGAATCACAGAATCATTTAACTTAGAAAAGACGTTTAAGATGATCGAGTCCAACCGTAAACCTAACACTGTCAAACCCCACTAAATGTCAATGTCTAAATCTGTGCTGTTGTCTACTACCTCATAGCAGACAAAGATTGGGTCAGCATAGTCACTGGAGCCTGTAGAGAGACTCAGTTCACCCAAAGTAGGCACCCAAAGGCAGATCAACAGAGACCTTCTGCACAGTCCATTAACTGTTATGATGAAAGGCAGAAGAGATGTCTACTGCCACCAAGGGTGCCCAGGGACATCCAAGACAGATATGCAACAGGACTTCACAAAGATCCATCTCTTTTGCTGCAGCAACTGGAAACAACACAGGATGCTTTCATACGTGGGCATTTAAATTAACTCCCACTCTGAGTCTAAAGGCCATTGGCTGAGGTGACCTCCAGTAGCTGCCAGGTATCTGTCAAGCTCTGAGGCGTATCTGTGAGCTGTCTACTGATGTCTAGAAATACCTGTGTCTGATGGCACTAGATTACTACATTTGGCCAGTGAAGGAAACCCCAGTGCCCAGAAATAAATCACTTTTCTTTTGTCATTGGATATATTTGAACCCGAGATGGACTTAGGAACCAAGAGTTAGAAAAGCTACCAGAAAAAAAAAAATGAAATCCACTGTTATGTAAACTATATTAAATAGTGTATCTAAGAAACCAAGCTTATCTATAACCTGGGGTTAGTTTGGGGTTTTTTTCTTCCTTTCTTTTCCATCATACTGGATTTTAAATGTTTAAAATACACATATTGATATTAGAAAGTTGTCCTCAGTTTGCTAATGTGTCTGGAATACAAGTTTACCTCTTGACAATATTTTTTTAATATTTAGGTAAAGTAGTTTCATTTAAATTGCTTTATATATCATTTTGTATTTTAAAGAATGGTCTTTCCAATCCTTTTAGGAATGCTTCTGTATTCTTTGTAAGCAATAATTGAAATTCAGCAAATAGAAATCTCTGTGTTTCCTGTTGCAATGGATCTATTAGATGAAAGTATTCAGTGAAAAAACCTTTATGTGGTGATATTAAAGATTGTAACATCGGGATGCTATATAGGCAACCTTAAATACATTTTTTTTTAATTATCAAACTTTAAGCACCTACTTTTTCCAACTCTATACCTTTAAAGCAAATGTGCCTTTTAATGCATATAAGTATTAAGACCATAATACCATTTTCAGGCAATCAACATTTCAGCACCATTAGGAACCAGCCTCACACTGATACGATGCTGGATTCACTTGTGTTTGTATAACCAGTGTGCCATTTCGACAGCCGACTGCAATTCAAATCCCTTTGTCAATGCTCTACACCACCTGTGATGCAAATTTGGATTAATCCTGTTTTTCATTGCTTACTTACACTTTTTGAGTAATGTAAGTGACACATGTCACAGCAAATCCTACTCAGCGTGGAAGTCAGCAATATTTCTGGCACTTCCTCTAGGAAAGAGAAAACGTTATCTATTCAGAAAGATTCACACTGGAATCTCTCCTTGTACCTCTTCATAGCCAGAGTGAAGAAAGCAAAAGTCCATATTCTGCTTATCTTTTTATGATAGACACCACTTAAGTTACAGCTTCTGTATAATGCTGGAGTTGGGTTCATTTGGCTTTTTTAGTCTGGGTTCCCAGCCGTAAAGAAAATTAATAAATAATCTCCAGTTCAATCTCTTATTTATTTTGCAGTAAGTAGATGTCACATTGGTGTGAGCATCGCTTGGGGTAGCACAGCACAATGAAATCCATTACCAACATGCCCGGGTCCAGATATTATTTCTCAACATCCTATCCGCTTTTTAACTTTGCATTAATGAAATGTTACTTTGTGCGATTACTATAGCGGGGGGTGAATGATGCATGAAATAAAAAGCTGTCAAATCCTTGAGAAAGTGCTCAGCACAATGACACATGTCTGCTTACTGTATTCAGAGAGTTCAAATGATATTCTTCTCAAGTGAGAAGCACTGAAACAAATGATGATCACTTCATAGGATTTACTTGGAACATATTCAAAATCACAAAAATTTTGTGCGTTTTTTTTGCTGTATTTTAAGCTAAAATAAAAGAAACACAAGGTCAATTTATACTGTTAGGAATTAATTTCTGAATATGAATGTTTCCTGGGAAAGTTGTAGTCAGGCTTTAATATAATGAAGTAATAACTAAACTCTTCAATGTGGGAAAATAGACAATTCTGGAGGATATGACCTCTAGGTACATAAAAATCTTATATGAAGAAGATGAATAGGGTTGTCAATTTACTGTCTTTTCCAGTACAGGAAATAGGTGGCATCAAATGAAAAAGGAGTTAAAAGAAAGGAAAAGAAGGTGTTTTTCCACATAACACAAAGGGAAGATGTGAGACTCCTTGTCAGAAGATACTACGAGTGCTGAAAGTCTGCACGGATACTCAGGAGGAATGGACAAGCCCATAGGAATGAAATCAATTGGGTGTTACTTAAATACATAAAAACCATTTCTGGTTCACGTAGTCCCTGTAAAAGTTGAATGCCTGGGGGAGTATCAGAAGAAAGCAGAATTTCTGTTTGCGCAGTTTATGCAATCTTCCCAATGCTCTCTGCTGCCATCAAAGGGACAGACGGACCTTTGGTCCCAACCAGTGCGACTGAATTAACGTTAGTGAGTTATGCTGCCTCATGATGTCTTTTCACTGAACGTTTTATGAATTATGATAATTCTTTCATGGTTTTGATTACATCCAACTACAAAATATAGCCCCAATGCCACAGCTATAATCATTTGAATTAGTGAAGTACCTGGATCCCAGAAAAGAATTGAATCCCATTGTACCCGAGGCTGTAAATACATGTACGGCAATAAGAGCAATTTTGTCCCATGTAGCATAAGGTGAAAATTAGTTCCAACCACAATTTTACGGGATCCAGAATGGCCTCCCGAATGAAACAATTTTGTCAATTCAGAAGGTTTCACATTGCTGTTTCAATTCATAACTCTTCATATGCAGTAATAAAGCAGAAGCACAAATTTTGGTTCAGTCGTATCACTTTCACATGACTAACACAGTAAAATACAGTGGAATTATTCTTGTGCAGTGTAGTAAACAAGAGAATAAAGCTCATTTCAGAAATGGAAATTAGTTATTCACTTCACTCCCACTTAGAAATAACTGTTATAAGTGTTTTTATTGCAGAACACCTCATTCTTGCTTTAGATCCTGACTATTATTTCCAATGATGTTCAACTATTTTGCATTTAGCTTTACTATGCAGACTTGATTAAATAGAAGATGGTGAAGTTTGGCTTTCCCTGGGAAAAACAGACCACTTAAAAATCTCTCCAGGATCTTTGCTACAGATTTCCTTTTACCTGACTTCAACTTTACAAAATCGTTATTATTTGGGGTGAGGAGAAAGGAGGAAAGCCCCAAAAATATTGACAGTTTTTGTCAAATTCTGAATATCAAAAACTAATTCACTTTAATGAATGGACAGGTCTGATTGTCAAAAGCTCCTCAGTGCACATAGGTTACACATCAATGATTTATTAAAGTCGAATAAGGGCACATTTCAGTGATACAGCTGAGACAGTGCAATATCTCCCCATGGCAGAGAACAGGCCATCCTGCTCCTACCAGCTGCTGCCAGTTTGCTTGTGCCAAATCTGGTGCCCAGTGGTCTCTATCATGAGTTTTTTTGTTCCACTGAACTGACAGAAAATTAACACACCAAAAGAAGTGTGTGCATTCTGCAAGCTTAGCAAATTAAATCAGCTCAGTGAAGGCATGAAGATGAGCACCAGAGGCAGCTCCTATATGGCACAGGTGGGAGAAAAGCTGGGGAGGGTCTGGGAGGAGAGAGGGCAAAACAGGGCTGCTCCATACATTCACAGCCAATTATTGGATGGACACAATTGTACCACACAAATATGCAAAAACACGGTTTTGGCGGGTTGCAACACAATCCTCACAATTTTTTCATAAACAATTTCATGCACTAATTAACTATTTTATCTTAGGATCCCATGGGGTCCAGTGAAGGAATGTGCTCCGTGGGGTAGATCCAGCCAGTCTGCTCTGGATGAAGACACCAGGTCATTTTGGTTATTTTGCCATAGGGCCAGGGATCTATCCATGTGTACTAAGCAGCTTAGGCTAATATATTCATGTTCTGGATGGATTAAAAATAACTTCCTCTGTAAGGAAGCTTTTAAAACGCTCTTTTAACTCTAACCCTCAGCAGTCTGTTATCCAAGATTCATCTTCCATCTATTCTACAATAAAAGTTGGTCCAATATGGGGTCCAAATTTAAAGGGTGTTTACACAGGTTTTAAAACAGTGTTATTTCACCAGTTCAGTGTTTAATATTGGCTTCTGTTAACAAAATATATATCAGAAGTTACAGAAGTGCTCTTTCTCACCTTATTTCTGTCACTCTTAGACAGACATAGAGTGATTTAAGGGGTAACTTTTCTATGTGTATTGTGCGGAGATTTGAATCAACTCAAAATTTATGGACTGAGAGCTTCTAGACTTGTTTTGTGAGAGACTAACAGCATTTCTGATATAAGCTATAGGTGTCACAAATCCAGATGATTGTTTGAAACTCAGACAGCCAGTACATTATATCTTTTTTTTTCCTCTGTTTCTGCCCCTTGATCATGAATATGATTCTATCATGTCTCTTTCATTCAGGAAGAGCTCATGTCTGATTATATGGTAGTTGGCATCGCTGATCAAATCACAGCAGCCACATTCTCCTCAACTCCCACTCCCCTCTCTGGCTGAGCCAGAGAGTCAATATGATGACTAAGGGCAGTAAAACTAATTTTCTCATTCTGCTGTGCTTCACCAGGCTGCCTTGTTATTTTTAAGTCCCTCCTCCATATGGTGGCACGCTCTTGTCCCCATATTTCAGTGTCTTCCAGGGGAGCATCCGTCCACTTATCTGATATTACGTTGCCCCCTAGTGACAAATACTTCACTTGTCTCATGCTTCACCACTCCATCCAGCTCCTGCAGTGCTGACTTCTTTTCCTGCAGCATTCCCAATTATTTAGTTGTGGGTTGTTTGGTTGGGTTTTTTTTTTTTTGTTGTTGTTCTGGTTTGATTTAGTTTTTCTATGCTGGAAAAACGTTCCTTAACCCTGTCCCTCTGGGATATTAGTTGAGCCAGGCTCATTTTGGCTCCAGTCTGCAAGAAGAGCCCAAGTTTCTGTGCTGCTCTCAGCCACTGCTATTTATATACGATGGGCTGAGTTCACCCAGGCAGGATTTCTGCCACAGGGCTTAGTTATTGCAGAAATCAGCAGTGACTTTGCCTCCATCAGCATGGCAGCAGGTGGCCAACGATACCTGGTATGTAGAAAATTCATTGGAAAATGGGAGGCACAGCAAGGATTTGGGGGAAAGACACTAATCTAATCCCATCCTTTGAACAGCCCCCTGCGTCTTGCTGTACTAATATCGGTGCTGCAGAGGTCATTGGCAAGACATTCCTCCACACACTGAGAGAAGGGTTTGGAAATGTGAATCGAGCTGCTCTCCTGAGGGTTCGGAGAGAGGAGCTCTCACCCTAAGGCTTGGTGGGTGTCTCATGCTGCAAAGATTGAGCAACTCTTGAATATCCTGAGCAGAAGAAAGGGAAGAGGGTGGATAAGCAATTTTATTTAGGCATGCAAAAGGATTTGTAGTCCTGAACGTGCTTACAGCGCTGAGCCTGCAGAGGAGGAGGCAGTTGCAAACTCCTCACCCCTTCCCTTGCGACTAAAGAAGGACCATGTCCTATGTGCTCCTCATGCTCCTTGGTGTATGGGACTTTCAGAGTCATCCTCAATGGTCGCTGGAGGGAGAAGGGAAGACCCCAGCGTGCCGTCATGGCACCTAGAAGTTATGTGTGTGTTTAAAAAGGCATAGATAAACTTGCAGACACTGGAGGCAGAAAGGAAAGCGTCACCTGTAGATCCTGACAAACTTACTGGGATGGGTTGGACCCTAACTTTGGCTTTATCTGAGTTAATCCAGGCCCTTTCCTCTTAATGCCCATACAACAGACTGTTACAAAAACAGCAGAGAGATCTCCGGTGTTCGTGGGAAATGCTGTGGCAGGAGCTGATCGCTATTCCTTGCACATAAAGAAATAATTCTGATTTTACGCTAAGCTGGGCATTTGAACTGATTGTTTCACTCAGGGCTCTAATTCAGCATAATTCTGTGCATTAAGATAATTGTCTTTGCTTTGGTTTTGCTTGATTTAGTTTCCAAAAGCGCTAACTTCTAGTGAGACCTCCAGAAGCCATGTCACCAATACACACAAACTGTCTGGACTACACAATCCCTCTGAAAAATGGTTATATGGCCTCTGAGAAGTTGATGTGAAAACCCAGATGACAGAAAAGCCCATAGATGAAAAATGTTTCTGTTATGTTAAATGATTATTAAGCACCCCCAAAACAGAGACAATACTATAAAAGCCATTACATTGTCTTTGATTAATACCACCACTACAAATACAGCAGCATTAGATATTTATTCCAAACTGAATTAAAAAGACAGTATTTATTCTTGCTTGGCTTGGACTCACTGTTTTCCTTCTGTTCTGCAATCTCCTTTTAGACCCACTGTGATATGAAAGCCCTTCATAAGCTGTGAGGCTAGCGGTGAGCATTACCAGAAATCATTATGTACATTAACATGCCAGTCCCATACTAGCGAGGAATCAGTGCAATGGACAGCACGTGAATTTCCGAATACTGAACAAACGTCGAGTGAGGTATCCCCAGATTTTCAGGAACAGGCTCTGGATCTTTTCACATGACCCAACAAGCAATCATCTCAGTGATCTGTAGCAAGTTAGTCTTCACTATAGGTACTGTTTTGTTGGCTTTTTTTGTTTGTTTGTTTGCTGTTTTGGGTTTGTTTGTTTTCAAAAAAATAGATTTCTTAATGTCTGATTGGTTTGTTATTGGCTTATTCTGAGGGAAAATGACAGATGTATAGTCCAGCTAAGACTTTCTAGGACTGTGGAAGAGTTGTTTACATGTACTAATAATCATAAGTCACCATGTGATGCAAATGGGCAGTATCCATCCCCATCACTGGAGGACAAGGAACAGCTGCCCTGCACACATGGTCTTGAAAACCATATACAGTGCATTTGCTAAGCAGAGTTTGCCTACAATATAAGATGGCTTTACACACAGCTTCTCTGTTCCTTGTTACTTTTCTTTGTTACAACACTAACGTCACCTACTCCCAGTAATCTGGCCAACCTTCTGGTTTCAGAAATCTAATATATGACTGTATAGTTTCTAAGATAAAAGGTGCCCATAGCAGCCCTGATAAAGATATGCAACTGGAAACAACGTAAACCATTGCCAATTTCTACATCTTTCTGCTGGTTAGCTGCATACCATTATTCTCGATACCATGACATTTACTGCTACTCCTGAAGGAGATGTCGTGTGGGGTTGCCAAAGATGCAGTCAGAGAACAGCACCATTAGTGATGCCGCATGGATGTCACCAGACAAGTAATTCAACATTTTGAAGTCACCAGACCATAGTTCTTGGAAGAAAACTGGATGGTGGCAACAGCAAAGAAACAAAAATATCCCAGCCCGTTGCATGGAAGGGAGACAAACATTTTCATAAACACAGGAATTAATATGGAAGTTTTGCAGAACTGGGGCTTAAGCAGATTTGTTTTCCCAAACAGATTCGTCCATCCTTAATCAGCAGCCCCAGCTGTCCCTGCTGGGAAAGTCTGCATCTCTTTTTTCTGCTTGTCCCTGGCTGTGCTGAACTGGCATTTCCAAAAGTAATCACCTCACGAACACGCAGAAATACTAAGAATTGCTAATTCCGTGCCAGCTACGCTGATTCACCAAGCTGGAAGTGCCGGTTCAGCTCAGCAAGAGCCGCGGGGTGACAAGGAAAACCAGGACTTCACCACGAGGGACAGGCGACTCGGCGGCTGGATGGGAAGGAGGGGCTGGCTGCTTATGAAATGCAGATCAGAGACACTGGCTCAGGCTACAGGTTAGAAAAGTGCAATATAAAAGATAGCAAACTTTTAATGTGCATGTGCATGGACAGTGATAGCCATGGACACACCTCATTATGCAACATAGCACTAAGCAGCTGAAAAATTAATGTTTTTATTTACTGAAAAATCATTTTCAGTGGCAATACTCTAATATTTCTTGAAATAATACATTGATTTGCTATCAGCAGGCTTGACTGAATTTTACCTATGGTTCAGAAGCAGTAATGTATTAGAGTAAGAAAGCAGTTTACAATGTTAGAATCAAATTGCATTACAACCGAGGGGTATGTAATCATGAAACTGAAATATTGTCTCCTTTCCACGGTACTTTACCATTACAAGAAGTCACTCCAACCCTTTGCAATAAGCTAAGTTATTTCAAGATGGCCCTTTGCAACTGATAAACATACAAGTCCTCTCACAGTGACTTAATATCTGTTCTCCTGTTGTTGCTTCCCATATATTAAAATCAAAATAATCCATAGATGAAATACTGTTGATGTTTACTCTTTGCCTAACATTACATGCAACACTAAGATACATTATCTTTCATCTTGAAGGATCTCAAGGTGCAGTCCTGTCTGTTATTGAAATTACTTATTCTCCACTGAAACTCAGCTGTCATTGAGAGAAAAAAAAAAAACAGTACTTGTTAATTCATTCTGCTCATACCTCTGTGTGAGCTACAGGGAGCTTCTCTAATTCTGAGCTTTTATCAGCACTGTCTATGCATTATTATTTTATTAAGATTGAACTGGGTAAGCACTAATACCTTACATAAAAATCTGATATCCTTTTATTTTAAGAGTGAGTCATTTTACATTTCCTATTACTAACATCTTTCCAGCACTTAAATGTGGTTAACAATTGCAGTGTGGCTTCACAGTGCATCTAACGTGATGAAAAGGCAGTAGAATAGCAGCAGGTATCTCTGACACTGACCATTAACAACATTTGTACAGTTTTACCTCAGATATCCTTGTGTTAGGTCCAGTTCCATAGGCAGAGTACATTAATTTTGCCCAGCGAATTAATACACACGTCAGTTAAGTTGAGTATCTCCTCTTTTCTGCTCAAGGGGCTTCTGGGAGCAGTCCTGCAGCGTAAGCGGGCTGGGAGAACCGTCTCAGCTATATAATAGCGCGTATCATGGCACACGGCCAATTATCCACTCCTTTGCAGCTGTGTGGTGGGATTTACACATCTGTAAAGTGGGCATAAAGCACTGCAAAATTGTTTTGTCTAGGTGAAATGGATAAATAAAGTGCAAGAATATCTACTCGCTGTCCCAGCTAATTGTAGTTAATACACATAAGGCAGTTTTTCTTCTACATCCACCAACTATCATTAATCTCAAGGGGAAATGGGCAGTGTTGCCCATGAGGTTTATATGGCCACAATGGGGAAATACATTAAATCAAACTGCAGCTCAGAAATACGCTGGTATCGTCTGCTCTTGTTTCTATTGTTTAAGCGTGATCTGCACAGTTATCACCTCACAGAGACTCACACACCGCATCGTGAAATTTGCATGAAAACAACAGCTGTCAAACAACAGTAATTGCAAGAAAGTACCAGGGTGAAAAGAGGCAGCTATGAATTCTCTTTGGCAAAATTAGCAAATTCATCAGAATTAGCTTCTGCATGACCAAATGGGATAGAATCGCATCTACAAGCACGCGGGTCCTCCAAGTACATAAAAGTTAACATTAATTAAAATGCTTATTTTCCATCTGTACTTTGCAATCCATTTCTATCCAGTCTGCTCCATGTGTGCACTCCAGCAGAAACTTTGCAATCCAGGCATTTCCATTAAGATCCTCTTTTTCAGTAACAAATTGTGGCACACAAAGACCACTCGCAGCGGGGAGTGGGGGAAATCATCACTGTGGGTGCAAGCAGTCATTTGAGTGTTTCCAAGCCAGTTATGTGGAGGATCAGCTAAAATACCTCAAGGACCACCCAACTCTTGGCAGTGGCCATTGGGGATGCTACGCACATATGATCAGTCACGGAGGAATCCGTCCTTGGTGTCCTCGGAAAAGTAGAGATTGTGACAGAGCAAAGAAAATATGTAAACACGGACCCTGACATTCCACACTTGTACTGGTAACTTAAATGAAACAAGAGATGTGGCCAGGTGGGCGTGGATTTCTTTCATCACACATTTATTTATTTAGTTATTCACAATTTAGGTATCTCCATTACAATCCAGCAGTGAGTTCAGGCCTCAGTGGGTAATATCAAGTTGGTTTGAGTTTTGGTTGTTTTTTAGGGTTTTTTTTTCAGTTTGCATGGCTTGTAATATTTACATGCTTATAATATCTACGTTTTATAGTGGATTGGGATTTAAACACAACACTTAATTAAAACACACTAGGCTGTTGGAGAAGGTAAAAGGCAAGAACTTAAAATGGATATCTAATAGCAGCTACAAAATTTTGGAATATCACTGATAATTCTTTTATACTAAATTCTGCATCTGCTATTGTTTCATTATACTGATTGAATATCTTTTTATTCCTATTTATTTTCTCTTTATAATTCTAGTTTATTATACATATTACATTTATTATCTTCTAATACTACAGAATCATCACAATTTTCAAATCATTCAATAGTCCAGACCACCCTGGGGACCAGCACCTGATATCCCTACTTAAGCTTGAATTCAGGCTGCCATCCTCTTTTCTGGCTGAAAAAAAATGAGTCCTCCAGGGAAAGACAGTGGATAATAGTATCTCCCTGGTGTGACTGCCACAAAGAGAGATGGGATAGGTGGAGGTGCAACAAGCACTAGGCTCCTCCACCTGGCAAAGAAGCACATCTGAAGACTACTCTTGAGGAGAAGGTGCCCGTCCAGACTGGCAGCAGTTGTGCCCCAGACCCAGCTGCAGGTATTTCTTGCAGTATGGCAGATATGTCTTCAAGAAAATTCTGGATAAACCATGCACAGTAATTGAGATACAGCAATAAGTCTTAGTACTGTAGAAGCATCGCACGAAACCAGTCCCCTCGCTGACTCTGTATTTAGAAGACTGAGAGAAAAGAGTGAACTACAGCGTATTAACTATCTCCATCAGCTAAATCATGGTAGCTGAGCTTGTGCATGCTACTTAACTTCTGTCTCGTTAGGTAAAACACATCAGTTCAAACCTCCATCATTGGCATTGTGAGACCAGAGTGAACTCAGAGTACATGCTCAAGTAGTGTCCGCTGCGGTGTATTGCACACCCAGCACCCAATAACCCACCGGGCTTCCCTAACCTGACCACAGCTGAGCCTTATATCAATTCACAAGCTCGTGTTCTTTTTCAGGAACACAATCTTTATCTCAATTTAAAGCCCGTGTGCCCAAAAGGTGGGATTTTCATTGCTGGTGGGCAGATTTGTTCATCTGTCAACAGTGCGTGTCCCTTGCTACACATGCACAGGGCACAAATGTAGCTCATCCTAACTCTCATTCCATGACCCTCAGATGTTGCTGCTTTGCCCTTCAACTCTTTTCCAGACTCCTGCTATCAACAGGATTTAACTCCATGGATTAATTAAGCTTGATAAAGTTTGTTTCTGCCAGGCAAACAGGTCTTGGACCCAGAATTTGGTCAGGACCAAAAGGCAACGCAACTTTGATTCCTCAAAAGGCTCATGTCCTTTCTGGAATGGCTGACCTTATTCCCACCTTAGCAAAATCCCCAAAACTGACTTAATAGCTTTCACCTAAATATTGTCACATGAAGCACTTTGCACCAAACAACTGAACTTCCACAAACCACATGTGGTTAGTGTTTTATTTAAAGTGAAATTAAAGAAAGAAAAAAAAATCATAAACCTGTATTTTAAGACTTAGTACACCTAAAAAGCCTTCCTGAATTCCCTACAAACAGCAGCAGCTGTTTCCATGCCTGAAATTTAATACACTAGATTTGTTTAAAACCCGTCCCAATTTAAATCCTTTTACTTTACAATATTCTAATCTTCCCTGTTTTAGACAGCCCTGCTTTCTCTTATGTTTTAATTGCTCCTTTTCCGTGCAATAAAAAAAAAAAAACGTGATAGTTAAGCTCCTGTGTCTACCTCTGCTAATCCGGCAGCCATCCTGTAATTTCAGTGAGACCTACCTACCTGTCTCCTAGCGCTCCAATTAATTTCTCTTTCACTCAGCACCCATGGGAAAAAACCAAAACACAGTCCTCATGCTCAGGCCAAGGTGGCACAATCAGTCCCAAGAAAACTCATTTTATCTTTATTGTTGTTCACTTCAGGCAGCGAGAACTTGAACCAAAGCTGTGGTCCTCGACGCCAAAGGCAGACGCACAGCTCTAGCAAGCAGTGAGGTGCTCAGTACCTGTGCCAGCTCGGAATGATACATGTGCGAGGAGTGGGGTTGTTCTGCGAGCAACGTTAAAGTGGGTTTTGATCATCTGATCAAAGAGTGCTGTAAATCAACGTAGGCTTTAATGTAGTGAATATAAAGTTTTGTTCCTTCACGAACGGAAGTGGCTTGCTGTATGTAGGGCAAAGCTGTTTATAACGTACAGCGCACCGTTTGAATTGTCAGTTTGCACTCTGTGCTGGGATGTCTCAAAACAGGGAAAAAGCACTTGCAAATAAATTTTAAAATAATCTTTCTGCTGTGAGGGAGCTGTCTGGTTTAGATGCTTAGGTAGGAATGGGAATGGGAAGTCTTTGTTTCTACAAAAAACACCATTAAGCTTTAGTTTTCACAGAATCACAGCATCACAGAATGGTCAGGGTTGGAAGGGACCTCTGGAGATCACCCAGTCCCACCCCCTGCCAGAGCAGGGTCACCTACAGCAGTGGCACAGGACAGCGTCCAGGCGGGTTTGGAATGTCTCCAGAGGGGGAGACTCCCCCACCTCTCTGGGCAGCCTGTGCCAGTGCTCTGCCACCCTCACAGGAAAGAAGCCCCTCCTCATGTTTAGATGGAACTTCCTATGGTCAAGTTTGTGCCCGTTCCCTCTTGTCCTATCACTGGGCACCACTGAAAAAAGACTGTTCCCATCCCCCTGGCACCCTCCCTTTAAGGATTTGTAAGTGTTAATAAGATCCCCCCTCGGTCTTCTTTTCTCTAGACTAAAAAGCCCCAAGTCCCTCAGTCTTTCCTCATGACAGATGCTCCAATCCCCTAATGATCTTTGTAGCCCTCTGCTGGACCCTCTCCAGCAGATCCCTGTCTTTCTTGAACTGGGGAGCCCAGAACCGGACACAATACTGCAGATGTGGCCTCACCAGGGCAGAGTAGAGGGGGAGGATGACCTCCCTCGACCTGCTGGCCACACTCTTCTTGATGCACCCCAGGATGCCATTGGCCTTCTTGGCCACCAGGGCACATTGCTGGCTCCTGGTCATCCTGTTGTCCACCAGGACTCCCAGGTCCCTTTCCACAGAGCTGCTCTCCAGGAGGTCAGCCCCCAACCTGTACTGATGCATGGGGTTATTCCTCCCCAGGTGTAGTACCCTACACTTGTTCTTGTTGAATTTCATAAGGTTTCTCTCTGCCCAACTCTCCATAGGATATAGTTTTTCATTGACCTCTGCCACTGCAATTAGGAGACCCTCATGACATGTGTGGTCCATTTAAGCACCTAAAGACTCCTAAGAAGAGGCTATCTCATCTCTGCTGATCATCCAGGTCAAGAGAGCTGGCTGTTTTCCGTGGTAGACCTCTAAGATATGTTGCAGGAATTGAACACTACAAATCCCTTCCTCTCCCTCCTGACTAAAGGAGAAGGTTATAGTAACTGGTGTAGATAGAGTAGATAGAGCTGCCACATTTAGCCATATTTGACCTCAGAGTGCACGAGTCTGGCTACTAACGTAGACAGGTAAGATGGGTATCAAAAGGTGGGAGGTGGGAGTTTCTGGGGGTGACTACTGTACCATGTTGCGGTGTCCCAAAGCTGCATGCCAGACCCTCGCTTAGATTCAGAGCAGGGTTTGGCATGGGACAATTTGCCCATGCACATGCAGAGAGCCTTAATATTGCAGAGGTACCACACATCCAAATTTCTTATGTCAGTTGTAATGACTAAGAGGTTACATAAACCCTTAATGTGGTGGACTATGCTCACATGCACTCTGCTTTTCTCATTCAGCTTGAATCCTGAAACACAAAGCAAAACACAGTCAAGTTCCGTGAAAGAAAACCTTGTTTAGGGTCCTCATACAGGCCTTCGCTTTCTCCATAGCATGAGCACGATGTGCTAGAGCTCTAGTTCCCGGTGTTATGACCAAGGTCTGTCTCAGTCCATGCATGAACTATCCAGATCATTTCAGCTGCCTTACTGCTGTTCCACCAGTGTTAATGCCTGCGGGAGCAATTGTTTGGAAAAGCAGAGCATAAAAAACACTTTTGCTTTTAATGTAGCAAAAAACAATTCTAAAAGGTGAATGACACAGACTCCATTTACAGAATAGAGAGGTGGACTATCAAGGAAAAGAACCACAAAAATGGCTTGGACACTAAGTTTCAAACAAAATCAGTGAATCTCTCTACGGAACATAAGCTGTTTTATTGCAGCAGAGTTTATTTTGATATTAAACCGTCTTCAGGTTATGCATGTGTGAATGAAAAGAAACAAAAAAAAAACTACCCAAAACCCAAAAGCAGCTTAATATCTGTTCTTGGAATCAACTTCTCCATTCTCCATGTGTTATTTCCGCTTCTAAAGAGACAGAAGAATATGGATCATTTTAGAAATCTCAATAGATAACCAAATAAAGCAAAGAAGATGAAGAAAAAAAAAAAAAAAGAAGCTTCTACATTGTACTTTGTGTCACTAAAGCCTAATTTTGCAATTTTAATTTTGATGATCTCACTAAGATGTATAATTTTTATAGAAAATCCATGGACATGTTTTTTACCAAGTGGCTAGTACTTTGGGGTGTTCAGAAAGGACTAACAGCAAAGCACATCTTTACTGAAAAGCAGTTATGTCACAGAAGTCTGCTCAGTTCTGTAGATCCAGCACCTACATTTGCATCTGCAGACCCTAAGCCCCACCAACTTTCAATATATTTACCGCTAAAGTGCCAGACAGTAAGGAAACGGAACCAGTTTTACTTTTAGGGTGCAAAAGTGAGTCCTGAATAATATGCCTATGAGTGGAACAAAAAATGTGTGTCGAGTTAGGAAGGGATGCCAGTTCCTTAAATATTGATTCTAGCTTTAAACATCTGCTGATGTGCACATAACTGGAGTTTCTCAGAAGCCAAAGCCCTCTGATTTAGTTTGAAGGTCCAGTCACTTTATCTAATGCACAAATAAACCAAATCTTAATGGCCTGTTATTGGCTGCGTACTTAGCTTGGATCAGCTCCAGAATTTGCTTATCTAATTATTGTAGCCAAAACAAAGTGTGAATACAAGCTTTACAATAATTTATTATGGATCCATTCCAGCTTCTCCTGAAGTCAGTGACTCTCTTTTCGACTGACTTTCACTAGTCCTAAATTAGCATGTAGGACAAATAGAATATGAACAAAACAGGAGAAAAAATTACTTATGTTTCTACGGTTTGCAAACACTTTTGGCAAGTTGTCATTCCTCAGTGAAAACTTTTTCATTAAAAGTACTCCTGCCCATCCCTCTTGGTGTGGCAAGAGATGTGGAATTTAGGTTAGAAATGGGATATAAGGATGAAATTCAAGTTTATCCTGTAGTTATGATTGTGGTGCAACTGTGTATTGAGGCTGTGCTTGTGTGTAAATTCAGTTTGTTATCTCACTGGTGGAACAATGAGCAATTTCAACACTGGACCAACTTGAGAGAAGGCGATGGACTGAACATCTAGCCACTGTCTTCACAAAGCACATGACTAATTGTTACAGGAGCTCTCCTAGTGGCAATTTTGGGCAGTTACAACAAATTCTCTTGGCAGCTCATGTCTGTGCCTCAAAAAGTTTGTTTCTTTCCAGTGTGTTGATTGATATCCCAGGTGAAGAGACAACAATCCCAGAGACTCCCCAGGGTGTTCTTACTCCAGAGCTAACCAACCTGTACATTGACAAGATACTTGTAAATACTCAGTAGGAACTTCTAAATATGCAGAAACCATCATGCAGGTTAGTCTCTCATGCATAGTTAATATCATCAGGAGATGGTTGGTAGATAGCTTAAGAAACTCAACAGCCATATATAGGGCATGCGATGGAATGGTGACACAGGACCTCAGGCCAGCAGGATACAGGAATTCAGCAGAACAATATTTTGGGGAGTTTTGTTCAACCCTGCTGGAGATACCATTGCAAAGACACAACAGAGACTCCCATCACCACCCAGACAGTGGCTGACTGTCCTGTTCAAGAGACATATTCCTCATGCAAGCATTATCCTGTGCAAAGATCCCAATACATTGTGAGGGGCTTAGCAACATTCTCTTGATGGGCGTCTATGGAACATCTAAACACAGTTACTTTTGTCTTGAGGTGCATGCCTTCAGTGTGTGTCATGTACACACACATCAGCCTGGGTTCAGTCACATGGGAAGTTACATTTGCCTTGCTCAACAGTGTTTCTCTTACAGAAATCCATACAAAATCTCCTAATGAAGTGCAGCAATCTCTCTCAGTCAGCCTCGCTGTGAAATCAAGAGCTGAAGCACAGAAGAGCTTGTGAACAAATTTCATTCCCTCTGGTTTCAAATACATAAGGTTTCTTTTAATTCTTTACTCACCAATTCCTTTAAGTATCTTACCACACGTTTTTAAAAAGAATTAACATCAATATTGCTATAGAGTGTTTTTGGTCTGTTGTTGTCTTAGAGTTTCAAGGATGGATATGTTAAGAAATATTCGCAGAGGCAAGGGGGTAGAATTTGCAAAGTGATAGCATTTTTAAATCTCATTAATAAGCCTCCAGACATGCAAATGGAAGAGTAGTATAGAGGGTTACTGCTGTAACCCAGGACTAGATTGCTTAAGTGGACAGTTCATGGTTGGTTAAAAAAGCGAATGAGAATATGTCCTTTTTGAAACATCAGAAGAAAATTGGGAACTTTATTTTTAATAATCCGTTTCATTTGGCTAATTTCATATTGGACTGAATTATCTAATTTCATATGAATCTGTTCTATTCTGTATTAACTATTTATTTTAGTAGTTTGGTTCACAAGCAACATTTTAATGAGTTTTAACAGAAGTTGTATTAGGTCCATAATGACTACATAGTATAGACTTAAGGGAAAGTATTACAAAGCATAAGTGACCATCTGCAAGACCTACAGTGAATAAGAGCCTCTAATCTTTGCAAGATTGATCCAAAAGATTTTTCTGTACTCAATGTTAAACGTTTTTTTTTCCTGATTTTTTGCTAATTGGGCAGGGGCTCATTAACAAATCTTTTCCTGTGGATCCTATTTACTCTTCAGTATTGTGTGTTTTATAGAATCATATAAAACATGTCAAAGTTTTCCTAAAAGGGAAATGGTCATCATTAATACAACAGACATCCACAGAATATTGTTCACAAAAGGTGTACAAATTAAATGCCATAAATGTGAAATATTCAACAACGAGAGAAAACAACAGCCTCTTTTTTTTTCTCAGCCTTCTATCAGATGCTGATAAGAGGCAGGCAATGAATTCAAAGAACAAAAGACCCATTTAGAAAATGTCCTGGCACTCACCATCTTGGGATTATAACTGGGACAAATCAATGCAGAGGAACACAAAAGGACAATTAGATAATGGCCAAGCACACATTTTTTTTTTTCTATAAATAGAAAAAAATGAACATATATTGGGACTATTAAGAACTTCCGAAAATAGTTACAGCCTTGTTGCTTTCTGATACACAGAACACCAGCTCCCTGTTTAATAAATAAAACTGCCCTCCCTCGTATCTTGGAAGAAAAGTGCACAAAACACCTTCCATTTCATGCATGTCAGAAATACAAAATGTGTCAATCACGCAGGCTTAACGATGACTTCCCCAGCCCTTCCACACGGCAGTGCTTCTTTCATTATGCCTCTAACTACAACAAAAAGCAAACTCTCAACCCTCCTTTGCAGGGAACGTGGGAAAGAAAAAAGTCTATGGCACCAGCTTCCCTGAATTGACCAATATGGATGGGTGGTTGGAAGGGACGGTTGTACTTTCAGGTGATAATTCTTCTCCAGTGTCTGTCAACCAGAACATTGATGTCAAGATGATCTGCCCCTCTAAGTTGAAGTGTCATTTAATGCTACTCCTGGGATAAAGCAGCTTAACCTTACCTTTTTCTCTAGACTGACTGAAGGCATAAGGTAGCCCTTGGTAAATATGGCACAATATTTGTGATTTAGGAGTTTTAAAACATACATTGCAAAGTGTAACCCAGCTCCAGAATCAGTGGCAGCACAGCCATGCCAGTAGGATACTAGACCTTGGGTATTAAATATGACATTGGCACATACCGTACCAGGTTAACGTGGCTGTTCCCTGTCTGGTCCTAGGGTTAGCTCTCTAGCAACACCCAAGTTAATATTTGTATGGCTTTGTGCTACTCCCTGATAAAACAATCCATTCAGAGTTCAGAACTGTGTGTTTCAATCTGATGTCTAGACATACGCTTAAACTACACCACATAAAAAGTTAATATAAAAAAGCTCTAGGGAAAGACACATTAATATCATGGCACCAACAGTATATTTCTTCTGAATTCCAACTACCTGAAACGTACCTTTAAAACAACTACTATGTGCATGCACTAATATATACAGAAACACACTGTTATATATGAATATAATACAATACAATACATATAGACAGTATACACACACATGCCTGGTGATAGGATGAGAGGGAACGGGCATAAACTTGAACATAGGAAGTTCCATCTTAACATGAGGAGGAACTTCTTTCCTGTGAGGGTGGCAGAGCACTGGCACAGGCTGCCCAGAGAGGTGGGGGAGTCTCCCACTCTGGAGACATTCCAAACCCGCCTGGACGCCGTCCTGTGCAACTGCTGTAGGTGCCCCTGCTCTGGCAGTGGGGTTGGACTGAGTGATCTCCAGAGGTCCCTTCCAACCCTGACCGTTCTGTGATTCTGTGATATTCTCTATTCAGATTTTTAGTGCATTTGTATGATATACTTAGGGTAGTTTTGGTAAGAAAAGCACCAAGGAGTATTCAGTCAATCTAGAAATTTCTTAGCTTTACATATATTATACCATTTTAGGTTGGACTGGCTAGTCCCCAAACATATATATTTATTTAATTACGTATTCAAAGCAGAAAAAGAAGCTAGCTGTGGACATGCAGATATATCAATAACAATTTGCATTACAACCTGCACATGGAAACTGGTATAGAGGGTTTCCTATATTTCACAGTCCGCATCATTGCAGGTGACAGAAAGTGTCAGCTGTGTACGCAGAGATTTTCTGCATCCACATCTGTTTGATCCATTGTCTGTTCCCTCATGAGACTGAAGTTATGGACAGAGCCGTATCTGTTTCCCTCTACAGCCCCTGGGTATGAATTCATGAAGCATTCTCTGTTGCACAGATTGGCTGCTCAGATTGTTCTCTGAGGACAGGATTTAGACTCAGCTGAACTTTTCATGCAGTGTGCAATTTATAAAAAAGAATTGGCTTTCAAAATAAATTATGGCTGTATGTATTATGGCTGTATGTTAGAATCAAAATATTATGGCTAGCTCCTATCTGGCCTGCCTATATATCGGTATGGCTTCTCTGGGTATTTCTCCTGGATTAAATGGCCCTCTGTGTGTAAAATGCTGGGATAGATATTACAAGTGAGAGGTACATTATGTCTAGTAAGAGACAGGAAATCTGATTATGATGGAGATAGAAACATATATAAAGGCGACCAAGAAAAACTGCATGCAAAAGTTATACGCAGAGCTCTTACCTAATATGGGAAGTTTGACCTTCCCCTTTGAAAACCTTTTTTTTTCCCTCAAAATGAAAAAAAATCTTAAAACAGATGTCTTATCCTATCAATGCATATATAAAAGTATAAGACACATTTACGCTGTTTAATTGTTTAGGGCAGGGACTCTTAGCTGTAAGACGTATTGCATAGACTAAACACACCCATAGTACATAACATTTGCCCCTGGATCTCCTCTGATCTCTTTTTGTAGGATTGTTCAAAGTGTTTGAAATAATCTGAGAGTGTTGTTGGAGCCCATATGTGTAGGATTTTCATAATATGAATCTGGGGTCATGCACTGTGTGCGATGAGGAGGAGGCTGGACTAGATGACCTGAAGATAATTCCAACCTGAATTGTCCTATGATCTCGTGATTCTATGAGGTATGTCAGGATGACCTCGGGACGTTTGAAAGTACAAAAGAAGACTCCACAGGGTGAAGGGAGACAAATTCAGTGCAGGTTTGTTTTGTGTTTTTTTTTCCATATTCCTTTTGGAAATGGTTCTCGGTGCATCTTATTTTATGAATAATGTCTTAGTATCGTCTTGGACGGGCTGGTAGGCATCTCTGTGCCAGAGAGAGCTAACAGTTAATTACTGCTCCAATGTTTGAGCTAGCATCTTTACTCTTTATATAGCATGGTAGGTGCAAGCATGGAGACTGCATTTCCATTGCTTAAAAAAAAGGCAATATAAATAATACTGTTCTCAGTGTAATGTTCTTGGTGAAATGTACACTTTACAGCATCATAAAAGGCAAGATAATCTAATGGTTCTTTCAGGCCTGTAACGCTATGAAACTATTAATAGAAAATTTAATATACAGAATGTGCAAAGTAGCTAAAATTATGATAATATATTACTTTGTTCTCATGTAACACCAAGTAGACTATACTGCCAGTTCTTTGATGACCACAAATTTTAGATACTTCAAAGAAAATCAAGTTATTGTTACTGTCATTTTCATTCTGTTCTTCTTTTCATTTATCTGTCCTTAAATTTTCTATACTTTTTAAAATTAATATTGGGGTTTTTTCTACCGATATCTGTCAAAAGATGGCACTTTTGTCTAAAAGGAAGATGAGGTACAACAGAAGTCACTGTTGAAAAATATGTCCTAAACAATACAAAGAAGACAGAAATGTTCAAGAGATATTTTTGCTTATTATCTGCTACAAAATAGGAAGGAAATTTATCTATTTGAAGGATAAAAAGAAAGTTTCACAATTGTGAGAAAAGAGCATAAACATTTTAAACACAATCATCTGACTTACTAGCAGAACTCCTAAGAGAAATAGCTGAAATAGATTTCTGTGATCAAGTTGTTCATTTGTAATGGTATATTGGTAAATTTTAATTGGTAAACTGGTAAATTAGGAAATACCTCAAGGGAGGTCAGGTCAGGTCCTACAAGGTCAGGTTGGAAGGGGGGCTGAGCAACCTGACCTAGTTGAAGATGCAGGTGATGAGAAGATGCAGACTAAATGACCTTTAAAGGTCTCTTCCAACTCAAAATATTCTATGGCTGATAATAATCAATATAATTACCTTGTCTGAAGAGAAGTAAATCAGGGAACTCTGAACTTGTTTATCTGGTATCAATACATTGAATAAAGTTGTGCTTAATTCTTGACTCTACCAATAATGAACTAGAGATTTAAAAAATTCTTAATGCTTGTGAGCATTATGAACAGCATCTTCCATGGAGGAGAGGTTTTGTTGCATCAGTCTGTTACAAAGCTGGCTGAGTAAATAAACCATTTAAATATTCTGCACTTCAATTTCTCTGCAGCTTTCAGATAATATCACATGACATTTGTATTTAAAAATAAAAAAGAACCCAAACTGTAGTATATTTTAGGAAATTACTCACTGCTTAATAGGTCAACACTGTTTATCCAACCATTATGTTGATCCCCAATTCCACTAGTCAAGTGCAGTTTTGACAGAAGAGACTTTCTGTGAAGTGTACCAAGACAGTTCTAGCAGGTCTTCTAAATAGTTGGGATTTAGTCCAACCATGTGGAAGATTTTGTGTCAACAGCCCATCAACAAAAAACGTATTCTTTGCTTATGACATATGCAGGGGTTGTAAATCTTTGCAAACCAATTGAAAGAAGGGCAGATGACTGTTTCAGAAGGTTAACTGATATACGCCCAATTCAATGAAAAGTGGTGTAATTAAGTGAATAGGAACTGAAAAAAAAAAAAAAAAGAAAGCTGGGGAATTGTGGAAGAAATTAATTCATAGAAGTCCCATCTAAGATATACAGTGCACAATGGCAGGAAGCTTTGGCTAAACAACTTCACTCTTGAGATTAAGCACAATTTCTTATCAATGTGGGAAAATGGTTACTATGGGTAATACTATATAAATAAATACTATGGGTATTTTCAGTCAGGAACTATGCATTGAAATGACGTTTCTTTGGGCAAATCGTGTGTTAACTCATCTCTTTCATGGCAGTTCTTTTGGAGGACTATTAAATTCTATCTGGACTTGCTAAGATTGCAGATGCCTTTCTCACCTCTTAACTCTCACACTGTCTTTATGAAAATGCTGATTACCCTTATACTGCCTGCTCCCAGTGGCATACGCCAAGTCCAGACTCTACCAGATCACACCGCTGTTGGTTAGATTGACTCTAAACTTTAAGGGCTTTGTGGTGAAGGGTGGTTGAGTGGAACAGAAGTATCTGGTATTGGTTGTAGCTGATGGAATGGAGTGGGGTTTTGTTTAGCTCTGTTTATTTAAAAAAAACCCACAACACAACAGCTTCTTTCGTTGATGACTATGTCTTGTGCAGATGTCTTCGGTCAGAAAAACAACCTGATTTGGGATCAGGAACGATCTTCTTTCTGATCAAAATGTCCAAAATCCTAAACATTTTTGTTGCAGGGAACTTTGCATGCTAGACCTGCTGATGTCTTTGACTTTACAAATTCCTCAACCAGCATGGAGACTTGAGAGCAGGAGCTGATGGGAACATGCCCAAGCAAGAAACCATACGATACCTTTCATACACTTATCAGGCTTAATCTGCAAAGCTGTTGTGTTTTGTGTCACTTTTAGTGTCCCTAGACTACCCAAAAAATCCATTTCTGAAGAAGCTATAGTAAGAATCACAGAATCATAGAAAATTTAAAGTTTGAGAGGATATCTGGAGGTCATTTAATCCAACTCATGATCAGGGTCAATGAGATCAGGTTGCTCAGATCTTTGTCTAGTCACGCTTTGAATATCTCATGAATGAAAATCCCACAGGCTCTCTCAGCCACTGTTCTATTGTTTGAACATTATAATGATGAAAACACAAAATCTTTATACGGTTAATACATCATTCTTGAACATACATCATCAGAATTGTACTCTGTACTTGAGATGAAGTCTCATTAGAGTCTTGTACAATTATTCTTCTGCAATCTGTATCAAAAAACTACCTGTCTGTCCTAGGAGCATGTTTGACTTTTTCACGGTTGGATCATATTGAAACTTAATAGTCTTTCACTGATGAACTCATACGACCAAGGCTCTTCTCTTCCAGCTCTTTCTAACTAATGTATTCCTAGATGATAGTGGACAGGTTTGAAAGTAGGCTTCCAAGTTTGTTTTATACTGTCCCCTTGCACTTTATGAATTTTGTCCTGTTCGTATTACTTCTGCTCTCAAGGTCATTTAGTTCTTTCACTATGATGAAGCAATACTTTTCTGTCCTCCAAATGATGCTTCTCAATTTTTGCTTCTATGCCAAGATCATAAATAAAAACATTAAACACAACTGTTCCCAAAATTGATTTTTGAGAAATGTCAGTAGCAGCATCCTTCTAGGCTATCGCTTCCTCTTCAGTTGAGCTCGCTGTCAACTCCCCACTTATAGAGTTTCTGCACTAAGTACTGTCAACTTAATCTTAAATAATGGTTTCATATGTGAAACAATGGTTTCACATGTGCTTCCATGCCAAATTATTTTCTGTATTTAGCGGTATATTTTTTTTGCTTATTAATCAATTTTCATTAAAAGCCATCCAGTATGATATAGTCCAACCCCAATTAGCATAATGCATTGCCTCTCATTTTTTTCCTATGCAATGTGTCATTTTTACTGCAAAATGATTGAATTGCTGGCTTGCTGGTTTGTAGTTTCTTATCTTATTATATTATGGAAAAGCTGTAACAACAACAAAAAAATAGTCTGTGGACTCAATATGCAGATATTTAATATATCAGAAGTAAACCTACTGATTCGGTAGTGACTTCCAGCCTTAACTCTGTGAAAGTGTGAGAGAAAAGCCAAGAAAGAATTTGGAAAGATGTTGAACACACGGTTAAGCCTTCTTATGCATAAAAATACAGAAAAAGAGCTTTTGTGGTATCTTGAAAATTTTATTTGGAAACTAGAAAATATGAGTAGTATATGAGTGCATTTTAAATAATAATAATAAAAAAAAGTTAAAGAAAACTTCAGGGAAAGCTGCTTTTCTTTTTAAAATACTTTCTCTTAGCTTTCACTGCTTCCTAATCATTTTGTATTTCAGCTTCAGAGCATACCTACACTTCCTCCACAGCTCAGCAAAATAAACCTGCCAAAATACAGTCACAAAATACTTGAACAAAGAAAAAATACCTTGCTACTGCACTTTCTCTGTTTCAGAAAACAGATTAATGTCAGATGAACTGAATCACTGTTAGATGAGCGAGCTAAAGGACCGGGTTTCTTTCTCATTCTCAAGACCATATCTATGTAAGGTTGACGTGCTAACATTTTGCCCCAGTTTATTGTACATGTTGTTAACATTCCCTGCTGAATCTTCAAGATCAAGAGGTACAAATGTAAAAGGAAAGGAAGCACTTTGTCTTGTCACGTCTATGCCTCTGTTTCATATGTTCAAGTATAGCTAAGTGAATAAGCAACAGAAATTAAATTAATTAATTTTCCTTTTATTCTGATCGTGAAATTTCCATGATCAGACTGTAAGTTTATTGAAAATAATCTTCAGTCTTGGAAACATGTATGCTTAACTTTAAGGTCTTCAATAGCCCTAGCAAAGCCAGAAGTTCTTACAATACTGTGGTCTAAATGTGTGCGTATGTTTCGCTCCGAGATCTGTTATAGTAAGGAGTTAAAATGTCTTTGGTGTAGAACTCCTGTTCACTAAATTACCTGTTAAATTCAATAATGTAGCTCACGCTATTGTCACACAATGACCTAGATGCTAGTGTAGCTTTAATTGCAAATCACCTATTTTCCTCCGAAACACTCCAATTTGTGATTAAGATTGTGCTCATTTGCTATTTAAGTAACCACAGTCTGAATCTGTTTCTGGTTATTTAACTCATACAACTAACCAGATAACTACATAAACTTCACAGCAGGCAGAGGCTGTCATGCATATATATATATAGCATATATACACCCTGCAGGGAATTTGGCCTTTGGTACAATGAAAGTGTACACACATCCCACGAAGTTGTAAGGCTGATCTGTATCTCAAGAACAGAAGAACACTGACGGACTCACACACTGAAGTGATACAGTACAGATTACGCCTGAAAGGTTGTGAATATAAAAATTGGAATTCGCTATTTGAACATTCAAACACTATATTCACTTTCTCACGTATCCTGCTATTAAACTCTATAAAACAGGCCCAGAACAGTCCTGGAAAGCGAACTGGGATTGCCTTTTGAATTTGAAGAACGTTCCCTCCCCAAAACACACCTTCATCTCCATCACCTATTTTCCACTCAGCCCTAATTATTCTTTTTCTTTGACCAAAGTGAGGGCAGCAGGTGCTTCCCACATCCCTTTCTTCTAAAGTAGTATGTTTTGCTTCGCTTCTCACCGAAGCAAAGAGGGAGAGAGAGAGACAATTTCAAGGAGATAATGCATTTGACCTCTCTGTTAATATTCCAAACGCTGGTCAGGAAGGTTAGGAGCAAACATCAGCTTTCTTTCACACCTCTTAGCTCATTCCACAAATTAATAACATCATACTGGGAGCAGCCTAGACCCTGAGTAATGAATGTTAGCTGTAGTTCCTGCTGGCTGCTTCCGAGGATGCATTTATTTTTCTCATTATCTTACACACAATCTCCCAGCTATTGTCTGCTACCCCTGCTCACTCAGGAAACCTCAGAAAGTGCTAAAGATGTCAAGAAGCAATAAGCCTCATTTATTTTTATGGCCTTCATCAGCACTTTCTTTTTTGCTTAAAGGCCTATAATAGAATCCACTGATTAGAATCAGCACCATATCAGAATATAGATATGATAGCCTTTTTCTGAAGGTGAATGGGCTACTGAAGGGCACTTTCTCCATTTGATACTTCTAGAGGATACTGAAGCTAAACAAAATTAATTGTGTTATTTCTTTTTTTTTTTCTTTTCTTTCTTCTCGCTACTTTCCCAGACATTTGGAAACCGATTAACTAAAACGGTAAGGAAGATGATCATAAAAAGTCCAACTAATTAAAAGAAAATTAGTCAACTGAAACAATACCACAAGGTATGCAGTTGGATTTGATAGCTACTAATAAAATGGCATAAATGAACAGAGAATCTCCCATTTGTTAAGTGCCATATTTACCACAAAACTAAACCAAGAATCAAATAATTGACTTCTGTTAGACTTTTTCACTTCACTTCATACACGTAATAGTTACAGGCCAATGCTTGATAAACAGGTTCTCTGTACTGGTCTTTGCACAAGTCTGACCTGAAAAATGTCCCATTTTCAAACCCCAGGTACATAAATCCCATCTAAATATTTTAAAAAAAGAATTACTTTCTCCTAGTGCACATCTGTTCTCCATAGACTATCATAACAGGTGAAAGCTAGCAGACTTCTAGCCCAGTTCTAGTCAACAATTTCACATTATTAAAAACTTAGCAGTAATTTTTGCATTAGAATTATTAGCACAAGAAAGAGGACAGAGGTAAGTGCACAAAAAAGGATTGGGGGATGTTTACAGTGCAACCGCTATTCTTTACGAAATTCTTGCATTCTTACACCTATATGCAATGTTAAATGATTTTTTTACATCTATAAAGAAATTTCACCCAAAGACTTCCTCAACGATAGATAGCAATATCCACACAAGCTGTTTATATGGAACAGACAGTGTACTTTCAGTATACTCCTCTTATTCTGCTTTAACTTTCTTTGAGAGGCAATACCTCTCGGTCATGTTGTTTCCAATCTGTTCTGAGTAAATCTGTGGTGTGCAGATTTACTGGCGGCATAGGAAAGTTTTTTGAGTATCGTCTCATTTCTGAAGAAGTAAGGTTGAGGCTAGTACAGGGACTATTATTTTAAGAATAATGTTTCTCTTCTTTAAAGAAAAGAGACATTCTGGATGTGAAAAACTGAAAAGAAATCTTCTATGCTAGGACTGCCATGTAGAGATGTACAAACCTAAATCTGATGAGCTATTTAAGTATGCCACTTGCGTCTCATATATATAACACTGTATAATGTATTTTCATAGCCATAAAGTGTCATTTTGTCTGGGCTATCAGGGTAAGAGGAAAAGTTGTTGCAGAAGAATAATGAAAGAGCAATCTTATGTGACATGAACGGATTTACTAGACTTTCACAGAGATTGCTTCGCATTGTGGAACTTGGATAATGAGGTGAAGTCTCTGTGCTCGAAGAATGATTAAGACTGGCCTTGCTATCCCTAGTGGGAGTGGAGACTCGCCTGGCTATCATGGGGTGCAGGTAAGGAGGGAGCCCTGTGTAGGCAGGACAGTCCTACTTTCCATCAGAAAGTAAAGATAACAGACTCTGTGCAGTCCTTTGTTCCTTCGAAAGGCTATCATGCCCAATGACTGACCTCTGCCTTAGTACCTGTGAAATGCACATTAAAGTTGACACCCCTGAATATGCTAACGAAGATTATCAAGATCATAGAATCATAGAATCATAGAATGGTTTAGGTTGGAAAGGACCTTGAAGATCATCGAGTTCCAACCCCCCTGCCATAGGCAGGGACACCTCCCACTAGACCAGGCTGCCCAAGGCCACGTCCAGCCTGGCCTTGAACACCTCCAGGGATGGGGCCTCAACAACCTCTCGGGGCAACCTGTTCCAGTGCCTTACCACCCTCAAAGTGAAAAACTTCTTCCTAATGTTCAATCTAAACCTGCCCTCTTCCAGTTTGAAGCCATTCCCCCTCGTCCT
>VUYV01000129.1:46899-68349 GCA_008711295.1 Anarhynchus alexandrinus
GGCAGGGGGGAACCTCGTAATTTGGGGGATAAAAGAAGGAGAAAATGACTCTTAAATTGGGAGACGAATCTCGATATCTGACGGACCAGTTGGCTGCTTTCTCTTCCTCCACCCCAGGCAGGGACGTCTTTCTGGGTAAACATTGCGCCTTTCACCCTCTGGTGAATGGTACCCCCAGGCTGTTGTATTATTATTATTTTTGCTAGCAATATTAATCTTAATTAGTAGCGCTATTGTAGTCAGTGAATTTATCAACGGCAATCTCAAATCCGTTCTGTTGCGCTCAATAAAATAACTAATTTCGATTTTTGTGAATCTGACTCAGTGAAAGTCCTTCGCTAAGGCTCTGACAGATAAATCAGTGAAAGTCCTGGGACTCTGACAGACAAATATCAAAACTACATTCCTTTTAACGCGACATACATTAAGACCAAGATTCAAAAATTATACAGAAATCACATTCCCAAAAGAGAAAACTCACATACATACATCCTAAATCCATCACACTGTGAAAAACGGAAAAAAAGGGTGTTACTGTACTTAGATCATCTAGTGTAAGTTTTCATTCAAACAGAGCTAATCATCTATAAAAAGAAAGAAAAATGCTGTGTTCTGATGCCCAGGACTGTTTTAAAAATACTGCGGGTTATACCCAGGTTTTGTTGTACTAAAATTCATCTCTAACTGGAATGGGCTTCCATAATTTTCCTGCGTTCCTTGTAGATAACCAGGTCTGGCCTTTCTAGATGTGACTTAGGATATGCATACCTAATTACTTGTAAAAAGTTAGTAAAATAGTATTTAAGAAGTTACTAAATTGTGCTGAGGTGAAACAAACAGTAAAAAAAAAATGGGAAATCGGTAAATGCAATCACTCTTCATGAAAGATGTAAGTAGAAGCTGTACTCAGCACGACAGCACAAGGGGACCGTTTCTCTCAAAACCTTGTTTACCCTCCACGACAGCTTTCACAAAGGGATGAGGAATATTTACAGCTGGCTAATGGAAGGGGTCAAGCATACACGATTTCCTGGTTCCAGGGAAGCAGCCCATAAAGAGGTCTGTCCACATCCTTGGCATGGAGATAAGCAGACCAGATAAACGACTCTAAACATCACGTGTGGATGCCTCAGCCATCAGATGCGCATGTAGAAACGCAAACCTACATGCATGCATGCACACACAGACACCGTTACTGTGCATAGACAATGATGAAGAAATACAGTCCATTGCTATAACAGGATGGGTTTTCAGGGGTTATGACCTATGACAAACCTGAGCCCTTTAGCAAGGGCTAAAATCTCCCACCTTGCAACATTACCGAACCTTGCTTCTAGAAATAGCTCCTATTTCCATGTTCATGAGGGTTGGGTCACTCAGGTCTATCGAGTCTACTGAACTCTTGCCTTCAGCTGATGGTTTCTTCTGGCCTTTTATTCTGCTTTTTGGTATGGTTTATACTTCTGCTGATGTCCTCCAGCATGAGATTTTTGAAGATGTTGGCAGAGATCATGTTTATGTCTAAGGAGCCATGATTCCCCTCTTCCCAATCTCACAGCTGTAGTGCTGGCCACTTGGAAAGTGCAGATCATGTTCTTCCAAGTTCATTGCCCATCAGTACAGCCAAGTGGGTCTTGAGACCAACCCCAAAGCACTCCTGAAAAGACTGACAGCACGCAGTGTAACTGGCTGGAACAGTGAATTCATCCTTATTATGCACACGTGGTGCATTTGGGGGAATTTTAATAGAAGAAATCTTCGTTCCCTGCTGTGTTGCATACATGGCTACACCAGAAGTGCGCTGCTATTGTGACCAGTCTGCTTGAGTTCACAGCAAAACCTAAATGCAGACTTTGGGTGCTAAAACCACTCACCTTTCCTGAACGAGCTACAGTTCATTAGTTGGAAGTATTAAGAAGCTCGTAAACATCCTACATAGATGAGCCACCTAATGGAAACAAGAAGCCAAACTTTCAGTGTGAGATACGGTTTTACTAGGAAAAACAAGCAGTGCAGCTTGATGCACTGCAATAGTGCTAAACAGAAAACTCTTTGAACACTTTGGACCTGTAATTTTCTAATTCCCTGTAAGGATGTTACCTATGATTTTCACAAAATTTGCAGAGATTTCGGTAACTTCCGCTCAAATGGGATTTTTTTCTTTTTTTGCTTTCTTACAAGTTTCTTTCTAGATAGGTGATTAGGTAGGAATCATAAACACACTCTGAACAGAGTACATAATTTTATGAGTCAGGGATAAAAAACTCGCTAAATTCTTACTACCCCTACCTAGCAAATGTTTTCCTGTGCAGACAGAGAGACAGACAGATAAAAAGACAGCTTTCCTGATACATTTAAGATAATAATAAATTAAAAATATTGAATACTTTAAAATATAAAACCAGGTGAAATAAAACTGATTGAAATATGGCATATTTCATGTTCCTCATAAAGTATAAGCAAGACATTTTCGGTCTGTAAAATAAGCCCTATGGTTCCACACTCTTGAAGGAAAATTAATAAATAAAGGTGTGAGATTCAGGAACAGTGATTTTTAAAAACTGTACAAAGGACCCAGATTGCATGTAAATCACCTGAAAACACAGAGCACTACAACTGATGTCAGCCGTCTCTTTCTTATTCAGAACCATTAATCTCTTGGACATGACAAATCTTTTTAGCAGAAGGGAATAAATTCGAGATAATAAGTTTTAAAGTAATGAATAACTCTTGCCTATGAAGTGCTTTAATGACTCTCCTTGTCAGAATTCAGATTTTATTATTAACTCTACGGAATGGCAGCAGCCTGAAGAGATACAGTTACAAATCAATTTCACTGCTCTTTCATAACGAGTCACTAATTGACCTCAATTTCTGATGGAGTCACATATTTCCTCCCATACTTTATTTTAATGATGTGTATATCAAGGGTTTAGTGACTGGTCATAAAGGAATTTATTTTAACACTGTGTTGCCTTGTATAGGCTTTTAATGGCAGAAATATAAATCATTTTGAAAGCATTAACTTTAATGGCTGGGATGTACTTTTGAAACCCTTTTATAGTTAAGATGATCATCATTTTGTTAAAATATGTGTTTGATTTATCTACTTTGAAATAAGAAAGAATTATAGTGAAGAAAGAACATTACAATTCTCCATATAACACTAATGATTACAGACTAGAAAATATTTTACTCAGCTTTCATGGCATCTTAAAAAAAAATGGCATTAGAATTAACAAATGGCTTTGGTAAAACACTGTTTATTACACCCTGTGTAATTATGAAGTACATCCTTACAAAGTTTCAAGGTATTTGGGAGATGAATAGCCAAAATTTATTTTTAAAATTCCATTGCATCAGATTTTTTTCTGATATTTATCTGCCAGAAGCTCAAACACACTTTTCCACATGTCGTTGGGTGTTCGACATACTATGAAATGTAATTATCTGGCCTTTCCTACACCAGAGAAAATCTAATGTAAATCCAGATGTTTTAAATAGAATTATTGTACCAGTCACATCTGAGTTTATAAGGTAGAAGAGCCAATATTTGAAAGATACAGGCTTTCAGAAGTCATTTGAGGGTGCGTATTCACTTTAGATCTCATTTTGGGCATGACTTACAACAAAGAGGGGGAGAATGAAGGGGGTGGTGAAGAATAAGGAGACTACAGGTCCATTTACTTATCTGGTGAATTCTTGCACCTGGTGGCCGTGGATTGTGTCCGTAGGTCTGGGGGACATTAGCAGGAGACATCCATTAGTGTGTGTGTCCACGAGTCAATATATTGTGGTGCTGGAGCAGATGTGGTGCTAGAAAAGCACTGGTTTCAGTTTGTGTTGGTCTGCACGGCTATATAATGTATGAGCATGTGTGTGTGTGTGTGTGCACTGGGGACGTGTGCTCAGCCTTGCTGCTGGCTGGACTTCGGGACACAGCACCAACTGGGCTTTAGAGGACTGGTACAGAAGGAACAGCCAAGGTCTGCAGAGGACCAGGAGGAGGAATCGCTGGGATGCTGAAGCGCACCAACTTAGCAGAAAGTACAGCTGAAGCATATGTTATGAGAGCGGAGCGAAAGTATCCTTGCAAGAAGTTGTTTGCTTGCACTTGCTATACATTGTGTTGCATAAAGAAAGCAAGGGAAGCAAAATTGTACTAAATTCTCGAATTCAAGCCTAATTTCTGAACACATATCAAATACTCTAATTCAGCCATGAGCTTTCAGTGCTGATAATTTTTTACTTCTATTGCGAGGAAAGACCAATTCTATGGATCATAAAAATTTCAATCTTGTATTACATGAAGTCAGACATATAATGATATATTTTAACCATCAAATCTATGCAATTACTGTTGCAGCTCAGTTGTTTTGACTATGTAAGTGTAATGAGGAATAACCAATTCCTAAGAAGAGGGAGGAAAAATCCCAACACACCACAAAATGCCTCCAAAGCCACATGCAGATATAACTGATATACAAACATCTCTAGAAAACAGTATTAACCCCTTCAACATCCTTTCATCTCATAGTGACACCAAAACATATCTTAGTGTCATCCAGATAAACAGAATAATATTTGTTCACATAAAAATTGAGAGAGAGAGGTCTTTTCATTGTCTTTACTTGCCACAGTCCTTTCAGACTGTTTTTTCTGTATCTGTCCACCATGTTTTAACTCTGCTTTCAGTGATGGTAGTCAATGATAAGGAAGGGAGTAAATCAGATTCCTTACTTCACTTGTGAATTATACAATATTATTGTGTTTGTTGGTACAAAGCTGCCTGTCTTTTTCTAAGAATAAAAAAAAAAAAAAATAAGAAAAAAGTAGTGGTAACTAATAGACTGGGAGATAATTCAGGCTTGAGTGTCATACGGACAGATTTAACATGCAGTACCTTAGTGAAAAAAGGGGAAAATTAAATGTAAAGAAAAAGAAAGAATAAGAAAGACATAAAGCACTCATCATTTGTGCCAGAACTTCTAGTCTTAAATTAATACAAGTCAGTGTGAAATAATGCAACAGCTGCAGCAGAGGAACATGAGGTAAAGCTAAGACTTGCCACTGGAAAAAAGAAAGAAAGAAATATGAAAGCTCTTTGACTTTAAAGAATCCTGTGAGGGTAAAAACTCTACTCACTAAAACTTATTGGACCATTTTCACATAAATGCTTCTATTTTTTACAGGACAAAGTATGGAAAGAACAGTTTTCTCAAGTGTAGTAAACCTCTTACTTTTTCTTATGATACTCTATCAAAGGGTACCCCACTTCACACACCCCTGGGATAACAGGACAAAATAAAATCGTGGCTCTGTTACTTTACAGTGATGTTTGGCAATATGGAGGAACAGCCATGGTTTAACCCAATACAAGCAAACTGAAGTCAAGAACTGGCTTGTACTCAATCTTGCAAACATGTTTTGAATAAGCTATTTAAAGTCATAAATGCAATAGGTGTTTGCTCCTAGCTGTATTAAACTCCAGCTTAGATCTCTCACTGCACAATATGAACCATTAAAAAACCTAAAAATGTGTCAAGCTTTTCCCAGGTTGCAGCCAGCCTGGAGCAACCACTTATGTTCTGTCGTCACGGGAATTTAAAACGCTTTTGACATGTCACGTCTCTACTGAAAGTTGTAGTGCAATCAAACCTTAATTGTGAAGAAAATCAGGTCCGAAGTGTGCCATTTCACAGCTTTAAGTATCTTCTAAAGATGCTTCAAGGGCCTACAATTAACCTTAGACGGAGTCAGGTGATATTTAGGTAACTATTATGTTAATTATATATTCATATACATACATCATTAAGTGCTCTTCATGTTGCTTTTCTTCTGCAGAAGTAAACTTTGTTTCCCTTTCCTTTTCTGTACCACCTTGCCCATATAATGAAAAAAAAGGGTGTCTGAACAGCATTGTTTCATACAGACATCACTTGTACAAATGTGTGCTTGTGTGTGTGTGTGTGTGTGTACAATAAAACCAAGCGGGGCACACCTTGTCTGAAGCACTTTTAGGTACTACATCATTAACAAGAATATAGGCTGTATTATGCAAAAAAGCAGTAGTTTGCTTTTGCTCCACACTCCATTTTTCCTCCTTATATATTAAAAATGTATTAAGATGTTTAAATTGCAAACTCAAATCACAGAAATAATGTATAACATAAACTTCAGCTCAGCTTCCCTAAGTGTGTGCATTTGCATGATCTCAAGTTACACGTTCAGAAATTTATTGCCCATAGGACTTTGCTTCATTTAAATAACAGCCAGTTATTTCCAGTTTCTCTGTGAATCTCATTTGGTGTATGTGCCAGACATTATTTAACATAAACAATTTAGATCTTGCAACAGTTCAGCATCATTAGTTTCTTAATGGGTGCAGGGTTGGATGACAGACAGCAGGAGAAAGGAATGGTGTAGGCAGGGTGATGCTAGTGGGGCCAAAGCGATGGAGATGCAGAAGAGCACTGAGGAGAGCATGAATGGTTTCATGTGAATGGAATAGAATAGAATAGAATAGAACAGAATAGAATAGAATAGAATATTGCAGTTAGAAGGGACCTACAATGATCACCTAGTCCAACTGCCTGACCAATTCAGGGCTGACCAAAAGTTAAAGCATGTCATTAAGGGCATTGTCCAAATGCCTCTGAAACACTGACAGGCTGGGGGCATTGACCACCTCTCTAGAAAGCCTGTTCCAGTGTGTGACCACCCTCTCAGTAAAGAAATGCTTCCTCATGTCCAGTCTGAACCTCCCTGGTGCAACTTTGGGCCATTCAAAAGAGGGACTTTTTAGTAGGTTGTGTAGTGATAGGACAAGGGGTAATGGCATCAAACTGGAAGAGAGTAGACTTAGATTAGATATCAGGAGGAAATTTTTCACTCTGAGGGTGGTGAGACACTGGCCCAAGTTGCCCAGAGAGGCTGTGGATGCCCCATCCCTGGAGGTGTTCAAGACCAGGTTGGATGGGGCTTTGAGCAATGGTCTGGTGGGAAGTGTCCCTGCCCATGGCATGGTCTTCAAGCTCTCTTCCAACCCAAACCATTCTATGATTCCCACATGTCTTGTCACTGGATACCAGGGAGAAGAGATCAGCACCTCCCTCTTCACATCTTCTCCTTAGGAAGCTGTAGGAGCAATGAGCAGATCCTGGTTGAAGCAGGGAAAACAGCTCCTAAAAACAGCCATGTGGAGTGATGTATCGTTCCTCTATGTTTGAAGATGACATTGGGCCATAGAAAGTTCATACACGCTTCAGTGAAGACAGTTTTCCTTTAAGGGTTTTTCAACACACATACACACAAATGGATGCTCATGTAAAGTTGCAAAATACATTCTATGTATGTATTTTAGAGTGTGATTTCAGAACTTGTGGGTTTTGCAGGTCTGACTCATGTTTTTTGAGTACGTGGAGGTTACTTGCTGCAAGGTATGTGCTTTCTGTTCACATCAGTTCAGATGACAAATTGACATTAGCAGTTTCTGTAGCACTGGAATTTCCCATGACCAAAGTTCCTAGCATGAGAACCATTTGTTCACTTAAACAGCACTGTTCTTGAATATTTAAGGCACATTAATACCAACCTAAATAGTTATGTCAAGTGCAGCTGAACATATTTAAATTAAGTAAAATGTGAGTTTATACCTATAAGTTATAATCCTAAGTAAAATACTTTCTGAAGACCTTTCAATATTTTATTACTTAATTACATGAGAAATTAAATTATCTTTTTCTTTTATTTTTTTCCCCTAAATCCTGTATTCCAAAATTAGGGTAATAGTTTTCATCTTTCCTCTTGCTGTCCATTTCCTAAGGATTTGCAAGTGTTTAAGAATCTTAGTTAACATGTTTGGGATTTTGGTGTGTGTTTGGTTATATGTTTTTTTAATTTAGCTAGTCCTCAGAGGTAGTATTTTTGTGGGACTTTTTTCCAGTGCCTTTCTATAGTAGACTCATTGATATGCATCATGTCAATGTAATTTGTATTGTATTTGTGTTTCATAGCTTTGATATTTTCCCCAAAATCAAGAAAATATAATTTGAGAGGGGAATATAAGATATGGGATACACAGCCTTGTAAAGAAATCTCTGCTGTCTTGGAGCTGATGATTAGTCTGGCCAAACAGTCTATAAGCACAGTGGGTGGGATTCATTTCAGTTTTATACACCTATGACATAGTTCTTGAAGCCTTCCTTCATCATCAGGGCAGTGAAACAGGCACTTGGAGAGAATGTTTCACCTGTCTTCTGCAGACAGCTACATTAGAATGAGCTGAAGCACATCTTACAAAGCTCATTTCCCTCCACAGAAGAGGAGATTCCTGGGAGAATGCCTGAGATGTAGACATCTGCATTATAGTTAGACAAGAATTCTACCCAGCATCCCTAGAGTGCTTTTGGATTTTTAAGATTTCTTGTCTCTAAAAAAAAATAACCCAAAAAAACACCCCCTAGCAAAACCAGTCTGCTTCTAAAAATGTAAACCCCAAAATAATTTCAAAAACCTACCGAGTTTCCCAACTACAGGCACTTGGAAAATTTTCACTGTAACCTCTAAATTTCAGGTGCAATCCATGGCATGAATGGAGAACAAGTTTTATGAGGAGCAGCTGAGGGAACTGGGGCTGTTCAGTCTGGAGAAAAGGAGGTTGATGGGAAACCATATCACTCTCTACAGCTACCTGAAAGGAGGCCGTAGAGAGGTCAGGGTTGACCTCTTCTGCCAAGTAACAGGTGATAGGACAAGAGGAAAGGGCCTCAAGTTATGCCAGGGGAGGTTTAGGATGGATAATAGGGAAAAGTTCTGCACCAAAAGGGTTGTCAAGGATTAGAACAGGCTGCACAGGGAAGTGGTTGAGTCACCATCCCTGGAGGTATTTAAAAAACGGGTAGACATGGTGCTTGGGGACATGGCTTAGTGGTGGATTTGGCAGCGTTAGGTTGATGGTTGGACTTGATGATCTTAAAGGCCCCCTCCAACCTAGATGATTTTGTGACTCTATGATTCTATGAATTACAAGCGCATCACTTGTCAGTGCACAGGAACATTTTGGATCAGTTTATAGATCAACCTATACTTAAAAGGCAGTACTGGGCATTGGGATCCACAGAAAGCTACACTAACCATTAGACCTTCCCTTAAAGCCTGTGGCTTTAATATGGTATGAACCTTGTGCTAGTGAACCATTCAGTCTGGTAATTCAGTACTCTCATGCAAATTTAGAGCCAGTTGGAAATCCTTCAGTTTCTGCAGCTACTGATTTGCATCAGCTCACAAAGGAGCTGCCTGGTCTCCTGATTCTCTGCAAAAAGCACTGCTTGATACTACCGCAGAGGTGGGACCATCCTGTGGGGAAGGAAGGGGTAGCTCTGTGAAGGTGCTTCTCTGGAGAGTTTTCTGATTTTTTTTGTAAGCCACGTCACCAAAGACGACCCCTAGAGTATTTACTGAACACACTGTTCATTCGTCTTTCCAAAACATTGCAATTGTTGGATGAAACGCATGAATGAGCTGGAGTTGGGTCAGGGCAGAGAGAGAGAAAGATCTCCTTCTCGTTCATAGCCCCTGATTATGGTGCCTTGGTTGTACATTGACCATCTTGAAATCTCTTGAAAACATCCCTGGACAAAAGCAAGGTATGAAGGCACTACCTGCTCCCACAAATATCGCTTCAAGAACACATCCTGTGTATGCGGACTTCAGACACGGAGGTGAAGAAACTGAAATCTTAACACAAAAAAATAAATCCTTATAATCACTGACAGGATGAAAAATAAATCCAGCTCATCTTTAAACATATTCTTTAGCTGCGCATCACTTAGAAATCTAGCAGCAACATATATGTTTAGGTTTCTGCCAAATATTGGCCACCTGTGTTAAACAAACTTCCTATTTTAACCAAACAGACCACAAGAAAAGGATGGTCTCGCATGTCAAGGGTACTGAAGACTATTTGATTCTACCTACAAAGAAACCCACGGACACTTTTTAAATCTACCTCTTCAGGTACATCAGACGTGCCCGGGAACATGCCTGGCACTGAGGCTGACTGACACAGAAGAGCCCAGATTTTACTGTGCTAGTAACATCTCAGCCTGCAGACAGAGATTCTGCGTGGAAAGTGCCTCCTGGGTAAAGTCCCTGGAAGGATCCTGCTTCCAAACTGAGCTCAGAAGCTATTTAAGGGAGCACAAGCTGGCAAGGGCAAAAAGCCTGTGAGGAGTTGCTTGAGCAATTTCGCAGTCCGCACAGTCACGTTCCAGTGCCAGGCAATGTTCTCCAGCGTTATTTAATTTACTGCCATGATACAGCAACACCATCTTTCATACTAAAAGGTGAATTTATCTTCCATCATCGAGGTGTTCCTGACATACCAAGGGAGGAGGTTAGAGGATGTACGCTCTGTAAAGCATAAGAGCCGCAAAGAGGAAGAGCCCTCCCCAGGACTTTCTGCAATGGACGCTTTACTGAAGGCAATAACGAGCATTGTCCTCATATTCATTGCCCAGTCTCATTAGGAAAAAAACCATGATGATATCTTGCAGACACCTATATATCTGGAAATGCTACCCAGACTGTATTACAACTTCACTAAAATTTGTATTATGCTGAACACCTAGCTCAGCCCTACGGTACTCTGAGTGGACAGATTTTAACGGCATCTCCAGAATAACATATTTTGTAAGTAACGTACTGATACCAAAGGCCTAAAAGGTCATACCAATATCATAGTCACTGTCTTCTTATATTCCCCCATCACACTCATGCTTATCACAGAGAAGAAAGAAAAAAAAAAATCACTTTTTATAGCACTTCCTGAGGGTTAAAACATTGGTTTATAGACCAAAGAAAAGGGATAAGATGGAGTTTCAAAGTTGCAGGGCAACAGAGGAGAAGCATTTATATGCACTGACAACTCCTTTATACAAAAGGAGTTCAGCACATGCCTCAGCTGGTCATAGCTTCAGCAACAGCATCAGAAGCAGATATATATTTTTAGCTAGCTTACTTCACATAAAAACTGTGTAGATTTGTTTGGTCTGCACAAAATGGATTCTTAAATTTATTTGATGCAATGATTTCTGAAGAAGTTGCATGTTCTCCCACAGGCCCCATCACTTTTCATCCATCATATTTCTCAGTTTAGGTGTTCTTTGGTATTTTTTTGTGTAAACAGGAAAAAAAATTGATTTAGGCAATTCCCATGAACTTTTTACTATTAGTGTAAAAGCAGACTTTAAAAGTTGATTTCTATCTTGTTAGACAGTAGCCATCCTAAGGTAAAATCCGGCAACTGCTTCATTGTCTGTGCAAGAAACTGGAAGTTAAAAAAAAAGATAATGAACATTAGGAAAAAAAAAAATCAAAAAACTACATAGAGATGATGTACTGCATCGTCTATGTCTGAAAATAATGTTGATAGTAATTCTGTGCAGATTAGTTTCTGGAATACCAATCTCCACCCTTTCACCTCCCTTCCTTCCTTCCTTTTAAAATGTAGTTATGGAATTAAATGCTGAAATTATAGGAAGAAATATACCAAGTGACCAAAAGCAATTGGTTGATGGATGTTTGGAGATCTCAACAAAATTAGTGTTCAATAGGAGAGCTGAGTCTATCCATGTGCGTTATATTGTAGCCGAGCAGTGCTGGTTTATATCAACGTGGGTAATAAAATATCACGGACAATTTTCCTGTGCAACAGGGCTGACCTATCACAAAAGGAATCTTAACACAATTGTATTTGTTCTGCTGAGGCAGAAAACTTCATTGGGAAGCGCAGAAGGAAAGTCAGGGTGCAAAATGTCTTGGTCTAAACTGCGAGACCAAGAAGTGCTCCCCACCTCCCCAGGATGGATGTTCATGTTGTAACCTCCAACTGGCATGCTGGGGACACGGAGGGTGCGGGCCAGTCCCCCCTCTGTCCGTCCTCCTCTGTCCCACCACCTTTCCATCAGAATGTCGCTTGGGCATGTGAGACATGCAGGAGTCAAGAGCACACCAAAGAGGTCCCCAAGCTGGGCAGCTGAGGCTAACAGCAAAGACACACCGCAGAGCACACGTTCCCCATGCTACTGTATTGGATTTGCATGGCAAGGTTTTGGTAGTGGGGAGCTACAGGACTGGCTTGTGCTAGAAGCTTTCCTCATGTCCGATAGAGCCAGTGCCAGCTGGCTCCAAGAGAGACCCACCGTTGGCCAACGCCAAGCCCAACAGTAATGGTGGTAGCACCTCTGGGGTAATATATTTAAGAAGGGGGGGAAAAAAACATGGAACTGTAGCTGGGGAAAGAGGAGTGAGAATACATGAGAGCAACAACTTTGCAGACACCGAGGTCAGTGAAGAAGGAGGGGAGGAGGTGCTGGAGCAGAGATCCCCTGCAGCCCATGAAGACCATGGTGAGGCAGGCTGTCCTACTGCAGCCCATGGAGGCACACAGTGGAACAGATATCCACCTGCAGCCCATGGAGGACCCCATGCCAGAGCAGGTGAATGCCTGAAGGAGGCTGTGACCCCATGGAGAACCCAAGCTAGAGCACACTCCTGGCAGGACCTGTGGCCCCATGGGGGACCCACACTGGAGCGGTCTGTTCCTGAAGAACTGAACCCTGTGGAAGGGACCCACGCTGGATCTGTTCATGAAGAACTGCAGCGCATGCAAAGGATCCACATTGGAGAAGTTTGTGGAGGACTGTCTCCAGTGTGAGGGACCCCACGTTGGAGCAGGGGAAGAGTGCAAGGAGTCTTCCCCCGGAGAAGGAAGGAGAGGCAGAGACAATGTATGATGTCCTCCACGGGGGATGAGGTGGAGAAATTGGGAGTGAAGCTGAGCCTGGGAAGAAGGGAGGCATGGAGGGTAGTTGTTTTAAGATTTAGGTTTTATTTCTCATCATCCTACTCTGATTTTATTGGTAATAAATTAAATTAATTTTCCCAAGTCAAGTGTGTTTTTTCTGTGACAGTAATTGGTGAGTGATCTCCCTGTCCTTATCTCGACCCACCACCCTTTCATCATATTTTCTCTCCCCTGTCCAGCTGAGGAGGGGAGTGATAAAGCATCTTTGGGGGGCACCTGGCATCCAGCCAGGGTCAAATCCACGACAGCTACATTCTGTGTTTGGAAGATTCTTTTCTCCTGACCATCAAATAACTATTGTATTCACCTCGTTCTGGTTACTTCACTCTCTGTGACAGTCTTGCTCCATGAACACTGCAATGAGAGGGCAATAATGAGATTTAAATAGTCACATATACCTTTTCTTCTCCGTTCTCAGGCAGGACCTTGTACGCTCTCATGTAACCATTTGTCTGACTTTAGGCCGGATCTCCAGCACAAGTGGTTAAATCTTTTGAGCAAAAAGTATTTTTCTTCTCTTTAATGTGCTATCTTAATTGCATTACTAGTCCTCTAAAAACAGTAACTTTGTCTTTGCAGGGTCTTTGGACATTAAAACTGGAAAGGGATGGTTTGGACTATCAAAAAATCAAAAGGATTTTCATTTACTTATGGAACAAAATTGCCTATCTATGCGAAAGAAAAGGGGTTGTGCCCAAACATCTTGAACTGAAACAAGCCTGTGACACTGATGAAAATAAAGCTTCAGATGAAGACATGATGAAGCATTTAGGATGCTTAACAAAAGTGATACCCTGTGGTTTTACATGCCATGACTCCAGAAGACCTTATAATTGAAGATTTAAGCACCTTTTTTTGCATGCTTTTTCAAATGTGTGACATGGAACAGGCACAAAGTTTTGATACATAACAGTGCATAAGTGATAAGAAAACAATAAAGAATGCTTATTACCTTATTTCCTTAATAGTTAAGACTAACTGTTAAGGAAGACTACACTTTTATTAATTTTACAATACAGGTTTTGTAGCAATCTCTAAAAATTCCTTTAATGTTTTGACTTTTTGAATAATGACACAGGAAAAAAATCCTCCAACTAACATTTTTAATAGCTGCATTTTGGCAGCTGTCTTTTCAGACTGTATTACTACAACACGTCAGCTACAGGCAGGTCTCATTACTGGGGAGTACAGGAGATTATCTGACTAGCAGCCTCTGTGTCTGAAACGTCTCCCTGTTTGAATTGCAGGCAAGCAGGAATGTATAAACTTCTGCGGTCTCCTGATGACTGAGCAGAGCGCTCCGCTTCAAAGTTGCCGTCCAAAGTTTGAGCCCACTTTAAAAGAGAGAGCACTGGCCAGATCTGGAGGCGAGATGTTCGACAGAGCTGTGCGGCAGCCTCGCTGCGAGCAGCTTTGCAGAAACCGCCTGCTGCCACCTCCCCGCTGCACCATGGAGAATTTTCAGGGCTGTCAGTCGGCATCCTCATTTGCATTACTCACAGATGTCCCTGAAAAGCCATGTATCATGGGACCATTTTTATGACACAGGATGTGAAATGAATGTTCTGTAATTTTAAGTTAAACATCTGCAGATTTTCCTAGTTATCTAGATTTCAAGAAATCCTGCTTGCATTTACAAGTTAATTCAGTTTAGTTCATTCAAATTCTTGAAGAGCATTGAAGATCTTTATATCTTGCAAGAACATAAAACACCATAAATCAAGTGGAACGTACAACTCATGACTTTTGCCACATCGAAGATGATCAGGAATAGCAGGAGAGAAATGAGAAGAATCATTGCAATATATTCTGACAAAAACTGAAGCAGAACAGCCCTATAGTTTTCAAATTACTATACAGATTTATTAAACTTAATTTTTGTTGTCTTTGCAGCAAATGTTAATGTTTAGAAGTCCGAGCCTCTTTCTTAATTAACATGAGTATGGTTTCCATATCTTCAGTCAGGAAACAAACCTAAATTTATCTTTAATATACGCAGTCAAGTAATTAATGTTGGTACATTCATGTCAGTGTTTCTGGAGAAGAAAAACTCACCAGGGTCCACATACTTTGTCTTAAACTATATATTTTAAAGGCAAGTCCTCAAAAATTTCCCCAGTTTCCTTCCAGGTTCCCTGCTCGTGTATATGTATTCAGATTACGCCAAGATAATTTTTTTTATAGTTCAATAAGCTTCCAATATTCAGAGATATGTTGCAATGGGACTTAAAGATTGTGTTATTCATATTATTTGTAGTTAGGCACAATACTTAGCAACCTAAAACTTGAGGCACATTAGTGCTGTTTTGTTATGCCAAAAAAAGCTCTGGTGACTGCCGTAATTTGACTATAGGTGTAAGAACCACTCATTAAAATCTAATGTCAGACTCAAAGCTAGCACAAACTTTCATTATGCAAACATGAAAACGACTGGAAGAGCTAATGAGGGTAGAAGGATACCCCAGATGTCAATAGAAAACAATCTACTTCTAACACAGTCCTTCTTCTGGGAATTTCCCCATCTACAATAAAGATTTTGTTTAATGATGTCCTAGTACTCGTTAAGCTGAAGAATCATGAAAGCACAGTAAAATAATATGGTGAATCTCAGACATAACTAATTTCTTAAATTAATGATATACTTAACAATTGCTCTTGTCCTTGTTCTTCTCCAATTGAACACTCAGTTTTAGCCAGTATTTTATACTCATTCTATACTAAGAACTAACAGAATAACGGAAGCTGATTGGTGGATTTAATGTTCCTTTCATATGACTCATTTACATTCCACAGAGTTAATTCTTCTGCTTTCTTTAAATCTAAATTCAGATGCAGTCATAGTTTAAATAGACATCCATGAAAAAAGGATAGAGTAGAGGCAGATTTGGGTGGTGTTCCAAGCTCTGCTCTTTGCCTGCTGATGACCATAAACCAATCATCTCACCTCCAAATTATCAATTTTTATCAGTAAAATGAGAATATAGCCAAGTAGGTACAGAAACAACCCCAAGAGATCATCTTGTTCATCTTTTCATGTTGAGAAAACTTTAATTTTACTTAGAAAGTCTCCAACAGATGTTTACTTAAACTGTTGTTTATCCTACAAAGCTAAAAGCTTCCAAAACCTCCTTTGATAACCTGATGATGATGGGACTTATTGTCTGCTGGTAAAAGTGGTTTGAAAGTTACTAATTAAAATAACTCTATAATCTTAGGTGTCATGATAAAGTTTATTGTATGAAATGCACTGACCCAAGTGACAACTGTTGGATGTTAGAAAGATCAAAGGCTTTGGAACAGAATCCCAAAGTATTCACTATCAGCTGCAGACTTTATTATCTTATTTTTATTCTTCCTCAGTTGCTGTAAAAACTGAGGAAAATAACAAATTAAAGGACATGGTGAGTTTCAGAGTAACATCAGTTTATTCCGCTACAGATTGTGATCTTGGCAATAAGGCGTCACTAATCCACATCTGTTCAGGATAGGAATATAATGATGATGGAAATGCTTTGCTCATGTCTCTGTTTGATATTTGCCTTGGGAATGTGAGAATACATTTGCATATTCTAGGAGGACCATAATGTGAATAAAGAATAGTTTTCCACTAAGCAGAGTTGTAAAATAAAGCTTAATAAGGGGAAGACATTTCCAAGCCATAGTACTTCTCAGCATGCAAGTGAGCTACTATTTTAAGGAAAGGTGTAAAACACGTGTTCAAGCTATCAAACTATCACATGCTTAATCTGAAACTTTATTAGAAATCTAGCATAAATTGCCTTTCTGATGAGATAAGGCATGACCTCCATCTCCTGAGAGCCCAAAATGAATTCATCGACAGCCACACACCTTGCAATTATTGCTGTAAGAGGCTGCAATTTAGGGAACATTACACTTTGTGATAGTCAGCATGGAAAATTAATCTGAGCTTTTAAACAAGATTTAAGATAAATCAGTGCAGAACCAAAATATTAAAAAATACTAACATTGTTTTCTTAAGGATACTTGCCAATCATTATAGGGATTTCACAAAATAGTGATGCTTTTCATTGTTTTTGCAAAAAATACCTGAATACTGTAAAAAAAAAAAAGATAGCATGAGTCACAAAACTGAAAGACAAGAATGCCTGATACTTCTAGTGCTGAATTTCTTTGTGACTTTTATATAAGTCCTGGTTTGATGAATAGTTAAACACTATCTGGTGGCATGGAAGAATTAAACTAAAATCATATGCTGAAGCACTAGGGTCTACCTCCTTCACTCTAATTACAGCAGCTTTATTATGAATATCTGCAGAATCAATATGAAAGTACACCCCTATGTGTTGTTAAGTGTCAGCTTTTCCCATAAACTAGAATTTAAGTCTCAGTTTAGTAAAGTACTTAGGCATTTACATAACTTTAAGCAAGAGTACTCCCACTGACTACATAGCGAGACACAAGCTAATCAAGTTTAAATATTAACTAAAACCTGTCCTGAAATGGGTAATAATAGATTGCATAGCTTGCACAGTAGATTTTTTATTGGTAATCTCTAGTCACTTTGCAAAAGAGAAAAGTACAATTATGACTGTTACAGATGAGAAAAGTCACACAAAGAGGCAAAGTGATTTGTCCAAGGTTATTTCTAGATCACTAGCAGAATTGTGGAAGAACGTCAGACCAATGCGTGAGGCCCAGGTCAGTTGTCCCCCCAGCGGGCCATGATGCTTAAGAAAATTATAACAAAATCAGCACCACAAGTCTCTTATTTTATCCTAAAATTACTTTTTTTTGGTAGATTATTACACTGTGAGAGGAATATTTCAGCTGAGAGCAAGAATATACACCAGATATAACCATACTTTGTCTACTATATAGAGAAATATAACTTATGATTAGTAATTATGTATATTAAATATAACCCCCTAAACTATGACAGATTTGATCAATATCTCAGTAAGGATACAGGAAATCCAAACGGCCTGAAGATCTAGTTAAAACAGATTTCTTGCTCTTATTATCCTATCCTTTGTAACTGTCTAGACTCTCAAAGTCCCAGTGAGATAGAGAAATAGTGTTATTGCTTTTCAAATGCGTAGTTATTTAATTTTTACAGAAGACAACTAAGTTACTTAGGAAAAAAAAATATGGTGTCCTAGAAATTCAGTGTAGGAAATGTAGATCTCTGTAACTGCTCTGCTCATGATAGACTTCTTTTGGATTTCATGAAGGAAGAATAGTACTCCATGGCACAATGTGTCCCATCCTAAAATCAGTCAGAGGGATAGACCCATAAAAAGACCTATTTCTCCCAACTGAACACAAAGCATGCTTAAGGTGAAAATGTAGAAATCTCTGCTGTATAAATCTAAAAGTAGGGGTGATAACACACCCTACTGTTACAGATAGTTCTGACAAGATGAAATCTCAAAGGTTTTCCACAAGTACTTAGAGGTTTCTAAAAAGCTTTGGCAATAGGTTTACAGATTCATTTATAGGAATGTGTTAGGTCACACAGGAACTTTGAGATAGAACCCAAAAACTGAGTCCTAAGTACCAGGCTAATATAATCTTTGCCACAAGATGAACCCAAGACTTGTTTCCTCCCACGGTAACATGGCCTTTTCTCTCTCTATAGCCCTATTTGAAATGCAGAAGGTTGAAGGTCATTGTTCAATTTTCTGCTCAGATTTTGACTTCAACTACAGACCTTGCTAATTATAGTATTAGCAGGTTCATGTAGTGATGGCTTGAAGTGGAGGAGAATGAAAGAACACTAATTCATCTAATTCTCCAAAATCAATGGCCAAGTAGTTGACCAGGGCAAAAAACCGAGGGAAGGATACTTACCCTTTTTTCAAAGGAAGGTTGTGAAGTCTGAACTTCACTCTCTGTGCATGGAGCAATAGAGCTCTGTATTTACCATTAATTCACCAGAGTAGTTTTATACTTAATTCCCAGGATAGGGGGGAAACAATAACTACACAATGCAATATATCTGCTGAAGTCTACATAACAAACACATTCAATCATTCCAGAACGTGAATATCAAACTACAAAGCAGAGATGACCTGTATCTGATGGACCAGTTAAATAGGGTTTGAGCCTGGTTCTTAGCAGGCTTGTGTCTAGCTCCCAGGTCCACTGCAAACATGTATCTGATGCTTTAGGAAGGTGTTAAGGATACATCAACACTACACGGTAGAGCACTGTGCAAAATGTATCTTTATACCACCAACGAGAAACCCAGATGACGCCATTTTTTACCTTAGTCTCATGTTCTAACACGTGGTTTCTCTTAGCAAGGTTTATCAGGACACTGTGTGTCCTGAGTAGAGAACAAACTTCTTGAATCACCCTAATCATATTAGCAGACATTACACACCAGCTGAAATAACCGTTTTGGGCTTAGGTCTAAGGTAGTCTCACTGGCACGTGTTCAGCAGCGTCTGCACACCAGTTCATTTGTCCTAGAAATGTCATTTGACTTTCCTCACTTCAGCTCCCCAACCTGCTTGTAAAAGGGTAGTATCTGAGCATCCAAAAGGTATTGTCAAAATAAACCTGGAGGGTTAAATGCACTTAGGAGCTGTGATAATGGAGTCTGTATAAATATCTAAAATAAATACCTGAAAAATAAATGTGAATCTCTCACAGAAAACGTTATCGAAGCAAAAACTGTACTTATATTTACCAGGAGTTACTTTAATCCGTTCCTTAAAAAAATTAAATATGTCATTTTTATATAGTTCAAAGAAACCTTCTGCTTGTAAAGATTCCTTAACACAAGTTATTGAGGAAAAGGGAATGAATTGATTTTCAAATCAATGAATAATAAAATAAACTCAAATTCAAAAGATATAAATATGGACATAATGCAATCACTGGAAACTGTTATTTGGCTAATTAAAATCCTTCAGTGATCCCCAGATATTGTCTATCTCTCTTTAAAAACTCTGACATATATACACATACATATATACACGTACATATCTACATAATATAGACATATGTGTAGATTAGAAATTAAAAATTCTGTTTTAAATGACAAAACAGATTAAAACCTCTTACTGGAATTGTGTTTCAGAGTTTTATTTCTCTCTAGAGGACATGTCACAATATATTATCACAAATACTGAAGTTGTTTGGTTTTTTTGTGAAAAGCCATTGTTTTCTCACACTTTTTAAAATATTAAAATGAGGGTGGGAAAAAAAAAACACAACAGAAACAAAACCAAAAACATCCCTGTCGAAATCAGCTTTGGTTTCACAATGAAACTGGATAAACTCTGGAACGGTTCCCAGAGAGGTTGTGGAAGCTACGTCCTTGGAGATTTTCAGTATTTGACTGGATGGGTCCCTGAGAAACCTGACTTAACTCTGAAAGCAGCACTGCTTTGAAAAGAAGCTTGGACAGAGTGTTTTCCAGAGGTTCCTTCCACCCTAAATTATTCTATGATCATTCTTATTCTGTGATTTTCCCTCTGGTGCTCAGGTTCAATACCTCTTAACAGTTTGTAATCAAGCCAATGAATTTAAAATAACTGTAATTGAGGATCGTGTTTCTAATATCCTCTAAAGGCAGAAGAGATCCACAAAGTATTTTTTTTTTTAAGGATAGAAACAAGACCTACACACAGACACACACACACAGAGAAGGAAAATAAAGACAAATAGCACAGAGGACAAAAGTGAAGATGGCAGTCGTAGTATAAGAGTGTGTGGAATGGAAAGATATGTGGAAAAGGGGATTAAAAGGAGTCAGCTGTATGTAAACAAGCTGCAGATCAGGCCAAGCCCCACACCTGATTACCGACGTCTGAATTATCATATTTTCCAGATGACCTTGATACATTGTGGGTATGTGGGATGAAGATGGAGAGGGACTCTTTATCAGGGAGTGCAGTGATAGGACAAGGGGTAATGGCTTTAAACTGAAAGAAGGGAGATTGAGATTAGATATTAGGAAGATATTTTTTACTGTGAGGGTGGTGAGACACTGGAACAGGTTGCCCAGAGAGATGGGAGATGCCCCATCCCTGGAAGTGTTCAAGGTCAGGTTGGATGGGACTTTGAGCAACCTGTTCTAGTGGGAGGTGTCCCTGCCCATGGCAGGGGGTTGGAACGAGATGATCTTTGAGGTCCCTTCCAACTCTAACCATTCTATGGTCTTATGCCTCACTGGTGAAGTCAAGCAGGATTAGAGGGTAGGTGGAGACTAGTCTTAGGAAACTCGCAAGACCAGAGCTGAGGGCTGGAAAAGGGATACAAAATCTGGGCATGGATTCAGAAAGGACTTATGATCTGGTCTACTTTCAAGAGCAGAGAAATAGGGTCAGCTGTCTGTCTTGTCATGTCTGTGCAAATGTCATAGGTGCTTATGTGGGTGACAATGAAGGCACCGCTCCCCATCTGTGTTTGTCTGTGGCTGGACGTGTGTGTATTGCACATCGTGGCATCTCTGGAGCACAGGGTCAGCCTTGCTCATCTCCAAACCTGCAAACAGATGCACATAGACTGAGGCGGAGAAATCCCCTCGGTCTTAAAAGTCCTCAGATTTGCCTTCTCTTAGCAATGGTACTGGGAAATAGAAGGAAGAC